>JAHWXV010139999.1:0-22088 GCA_024586415.1 Phrixothrix hirtus
AATTTCTAAGCCGCCACGGATTTTACAATACAAAATGTCAATTTTACGAATATGGTAATAACTTATTACACTAGCGACATCTAGTGGTCATTTGTAACAACATAAAAGGCAACCCTCGTATCTGTCGAAATTACAGATTAATTGCAAATTATTGTTTTTATTTAAAAATTTACTTAGCCATGGTAATCTAATGACATTAAAAAAACAAACCAGATTATTTTAAAAACGTCAATTGTACCAGTATTTGTTCTTGGAAGCATTTTTAAAACGTTTTGAGGATAAAATGGTATCTTTAAGCGAAAAAAAATTCAGATTTTGATAATGGTCGGGTGTGGTGACCGTAAAAGAACGCAAGATGAGGTATGCAATTTATATAATCCTTAATCTTGCGTAAGCAAGGTGGTGAAAAAGTTTAACCAAACTGGTAGTGTTAAAGACCGACCAAAATCTGGACGACCAAAGATAGCGACTGGCGGTGATAAAACCCTAAATATTTTAATTGATGTGCGTGAAGATTCACAGCAATCGTCTAGTCAGTTAGCGTCAAACCACGATATCTGGCATCAGTCAGTGAAAAATTTATTTTAAAGTGAGAAAATTCAACCTTACAAAGTCCATTTTGTAGAGGAACTTTCCGAAGACAGCTTTAATCGAAGATCAGAATTTTGCGAACGTCTTATGGAGACACACAATGTTAATCCTGATTTTACCAACAATATCCTGTTTTCGAATGAAGACACTTTTAGGTTACATGGTTTTGTCAACAGACATAATTGTAAGTATTGGTCTGTAGTTAATCCACGATGGATGGAAGAAGCTCACACTCAATGGCCGCTAAAAATTAATGTTTGAGCAGGGATTATTAGCGAGAAAGTGATTGGTCCCTTTTTTATAGATGGAAATCTTACATCAGAAATTTATTTAGATTTGCTTGAGCAACATGTTTTTACTAATTTGGAAGCTCTTTATGCTGACAGGGGCACCATCTTGTTGAAGCCAAGTGTTTGGTTTCAACAAGATGGTGCCCCAGCACATTTTGGTTTCCAGGTTCGACAATATTTAAATCAAACATTACCGAATCAATGGATAGGTCTTAGGGATGAGATTGAGCGGCCTGCCAGATCACCCGACCTGACCCCCTTAGATTTTTTATGGAGCCATATAAAAAATAAATTTTATAAGAACAAACCGATGAATACTGAAGATCTGAAAGCTCGTATTACAGCTGAAATTCAGGGAATTCGTCAAGATGTCATCAGAAATGTGATTCAAGAATTCCGAGACAGGCTTGCTCATGGTTTAGCCAACAATGACAAACATTTAAATATCTCTTGAAACATTAATGTTTATCTTGTTGTTCTTGTTATGCAATGTTTTTTTGAAGAAGTTACTTATGTGGTAAGTCGATTAACCATATTTTTAAATAAAAACATTAATTTGCAATAAATCTATAATTTTGACAGATAGGCCTAATATTAAACCGTATATCGTTGAATTTCTCTTAAAGTGATCTATCAACATCCATAAACATATACAAGGTAATCAATTTAAAGAGAAAAAGTTGTCCGTACTTGTTAGTTACCCTGTATAACTACGTAAACGAAAGTTCTTCCCCTAGATTTAGAATTTTGTACTGTATCGACCAGAAAATATTCGTAAAAATTAATAAAACCGTTTTTGAGTTATTTGCAATATTTCAGACTTTTCTGCCACCCGGTTTAAAGTTAATTTATTAAAAAAATCTAAACTTTGTGGGCGTTAGGAGTGGAAACCGTTAATATGATGGTCGAGCATTCAATACCAGTTTGGTTAAACTTTTTCACCACCTTGCTTACACAAGACTGAGTTATTCCAGGTCGATTTGGATAAAGTTAATTAAATAAATTGCATACCTCACCTTGCGTTCTTTTACGGTCACTATATCCGACCAATTTTTTCTTTTTCGCTTAAAGCTACCAGTTTATCCTCAAAACTTTTTAAAAATGTTTTGAAGAAAAAATACTGGTACAATTGACATTCTTAAAATAATCTGGTTTGTTTTTTTTAATATCATTAAATTACCATGACCAAGTAATTTTTTAAATAAAAACATTAATTTGCAATAAATCTATAATTTCGACAGATAGACATAATAAACCGTATATCGTTGAATCTGTCGTAAATATATCTATCAACATCCACAAAAATATACAAGGTGTTCTATTTATAAATAAAAAGTTGACCATACTTGTTACTTACCATGTATGAACGGAAGCTCTTCCCCTAGATTTAGAATTTTTTACTGTATCGACCAGCAAATATTAGTAAAAATTAATAAAACCGTTTTTGAGTTATTTGCAATATTCCGGATCTTTTGCCACCCGGTATACGTGATAGTACCATTTAATATTAAACGAACGTTAATGAATTAATGGAATAACTGTTTAAAAAGTTCCCTCTACAATCCAGGTGCGCCTCGACCTAGAGGATACATTAATATTTGAGTTGCGGTTGATGCAACTGTTCTTTCTCTCTTCAATCGGTTTATCACAAACGTCTTATGTTACTTCACCCGGCAGAAAATAATCACACACTGTTAAATCTGGACTGCAGTGGTCTAGCGTTTGGTAGCCCTCAACCAATCCATTGGATTCCAAATATTTCATTTAAATTCCACCTTACATTAGGATAATAATATGGCGGAGCTTTGTGACGTTTCAGTTCGTGGTAAAAGTACACGAAGAACGAGGGTTTCAGTAATTCCGAAGGCTCTTACTCCCTCTGGTTTGGCGGTCGGTACGTCTGTAAAATTATCAGTTTTTACAGTGGACATCGTTTGCGCAGATGGCGTCGTTCGGACTTCGGTAATGAAACGAACTTCGGCAATATTTAATTAATGAACGTTGTGGTTCTCGGCGGTATTAAAAAGATATGTAACAGTAACAATTTATTTGCAAAAATTAAATGGTAAATAGAACATAAACTAAATCAAAATAACTCTTTCATTAATGGAGAATAAAATAAACATAACTTTCCAACAGCAGACAAAATAAATTATTTATAATTGTTCGCGTAGGTATATGAAGTCAATATTTGCATGAGGCTTATACGATCACCGAAATTGTTGCGGGGTTAGCACTCGGTCATATCCTGCTCTCCTGGTATGTTTTAAATGCAAGGATCGGCAGTATGATTTGAGATCTGAGCACGAACGCGTCGCTCGTAGCGTAACTTATGCGGGGATGGTCGGATGCGAGGCGTTAGCGGGTACTCGAGACTTTCATTGCCATGCAGTACGTCGCTAAGCGTCTTTACGGATGACGTCGTTTGCAGACCGATACTTAGCAACTCATCTGCAAATGACGGGATGTCTCAAACGTCGGATGATTTCGTTACAGCGTCGTCGTGCGCCCGCTACAACTCAACGCATAACGACGATGATGGATACTTGACCTCGTCCACAAATAGTTACAGAGCAACTTATTTGTAATCGACTCCAAAGGCGGTTTCGTTATTAATTCGGCGGTGGTAACAGCAGGAACACTCAGTTACGAGGATCCCCGAGGTTATATTTTCTATACTCGATCTATCTTTGTTACAGAGCAACAAAGAAATAGAACGGCGTTCTAGAATCTCTGTATTTAAATCTCTAGCATACAGCGTCTTCTAACGGTTTGCTAATATGAACGGCAATCAGGATTTTAACAGGCTTGACGAATCCAAAAGACGTTGCGTCAGTATCGCTGTAAAAATTAATAACAAAATAGCTTGCCTTTACAGAAAAGCTTTTACAGTCTTTGCACTAGGCAATATACCGTATAGAATCTCATACGAAGACTGATTTGGAGTTCGTGAAAACGTCTTATTTATACTTAAATTTGTACTCGCGTTCTTTATTCAGCGAATATCAATTCGGACGGTTTTCTCTATCTGCTATATTATCAATACGGATAACAATTACATGTGCTTTAACCAATTTGTTTGCTTAACATGACGCAATATTTCGCAATAGCTTTTAATTAGTTTTTACTAATTAATTAATATTTAAATCATCTGAGATTGTTGCTTATGTTAATTATTATTAATTATAAAATAACCTTGACTGATTTCGGACGGTAACTGATAATATATGCGTCAGGTTGTGCAATTTTTATTAATTAGCTTATAGCATTTTTATAACAGCTTTTAATTAAGCAATTTGTAATTTAAACTAAAATTGTACACGCGTGCGTGGTATTCAACATTTTCTTAAAGTTTGTTCTGTCTTTAATTCAGTCTTAATAATTACACTTGCGGAATCACTAATATAGCGAAAACGCGTACAATTCTCAGAATTCTATTAAATTGTGTTTCGCGTTATTAACACGTTTCGCGGGAAACGTTACAGCTTCATCATTTCGAAACAGCGTTCTATCCCTTAGGTTTAATGGCACTTCTTCCAAAAGACCCGGTAAATCGTTCAGTAAAAAATTTAGTTACGTTTCACCATCAAGATTTCCATTTAAGAAATGTGGATCGATAACAAATCATCCACAGTGCCAAGGTAGACGTTAACAGGAAATATTCGCTGAAAGCGTGCTGTGCGTTAGAATAGGTTTTCTTGCGAATAGTAATGACAGTTAAGCCGATTTCTTAACCCATTATTTCAAAATCTAGCTTCATTGCAGAAAACCACATTAATGAAATACTGATCATATGTATTTAGCTTTTCTCTAAAAAAATACAACGTTTCAGGCGATGTACGTAATTCCCTTTTGTATGCTGCTATACAGGTGGGACAGATGTTCGCCGCCAGCTTGGTAGATTTGCGGCCTTTTATATGGCTAACTAAGCACGCCAGTATGGACTCGCCATCTGAATTGAAACCAGTGCCTTATCGAGTCCAACACCGACGAGGGGCTTGAGCTGACCCCGTGGTACTAATTTCGGCATGGAGCTTATGTAGAGGTCGTCTCTCTAGCCCTAGACTAGTTGAAAGAAGGCCCAGGATCAGAAGGGACGCCGAAATCCCCTATCGAGCATTAGCTTTTCGGCCCTCCCTCCGGCCTAATCAAAGGATTAGCCCCCGCAATCGCCCTCTCACAAGAGACCTAGTCCCCTCCATAGCTCCTAGTGGGGTCTGGCTGACGAACTTGCCGCCAGTTCCGCAGAGGCCTTGATGGTACTTACCAGGACTTCCGCCCTCAGCCTGTCTGCTCCAGCGTAATATTGGGACATTTGCTGGTTTACAAAAGATCGGCCTTATTGAAGTACCCAGAATGAGTCATTTCAGGCTTCGGCGTACTATGATTTCCGCTTACCACTGGGGGACATGCCATGGTCTAGTTCAGAGTCATTATAATAACAGTCGGTGCCAACGTGTTGGAAAACCTTCTGTCAATTTTTCGATGGGCCCCCGGTGCTTATGAAGTAATCGCAAGGGTCGGCATTTTGTGTTGGGGTACACGGGGTGGCAACTCAGTTATCAGTTATCTCCCTCTGTGAGGAATCTGCTGGCTTTAATGATACTAAAGGTAGAAAATTTAATAATATTTAATGTTCTTGCAATGTCTCTATGACTGGAAAAAGGATTTTCATCAATTACTCGAATAACCCTTGTTTTATTTTCTTCATTTTCAAGCGTACGAGGCCTGGCGTTTAGCTTAGAAAATTCATCATATCGACGTAAACTACATACACGTTTCATAAACATTTCATCCAATGTACGAGTATATCTTCTGTCGGGAAAAAGAAGGGGTTTGTTTTCACGGCTTCACTTACAGTTTTCCCACAATACCCATAAAGAACAACGAGCTTTTCAGCGTTTGAAAACATTCTATAACGTTTTTGATTTTATTATTCAAACTCTGTGGCAATTCGTGCAATGCCTAAAATAAATAGTAACCCGGAAACTTCGATTTAAATTAAGGTTTTTATTTAATTCTTAATCACAGCAGCATTTATTGTGTACCATTTAAAAGGTTTGAACTTGTAAAATACGCGCACTGTTTAAATAAGACTACTAAAATCACGACTATACATTATACAATTTTTTGATTTTTAACCAAAATCAAGTATTGAAATGTCTATAAATTTTCATTCCAGTAGTATTTCCTAATACATCCAGAAACAAAATGAAAAGGCACAATAAATGAAAGTGAAGACTTATTTTTCACGTTCGTGTTCGGCGACAGTTTGTTTAGATACGACAGCTGTTTTATTAATTCTAGTAGAAAGAAAAATATAAAAATATTTTAAAAATTTTAAAGCTCCTCTACCAGTTGGTACACATATACGTATTTTTTAAAACCATTTTTTAAAAAAATTAACAGCCTGTTAATGGAAAATTTTCAAAACACGATTAAATTTCGCCATCGCAGAATTTTCAGCACAAAATCTTTTTACTCATACGCAGTAACTGATTTTTGGTTCGTATATCTAGGATTCGTCTGCTTTGAAGCATCTCCATCAAACCTTTCAGGCATAAATTTGCACCAACATTTTCATCCCTGGTTTTGGTCTTCGTTCAACAAATGCGGCATTTAATGTCTTGTAAGTATTTCGCCTTTTATAACATTTCCAGCGAAATATGCTAATGTAAAAAAGCGACGAGAAATCCGATTTACATCAAATCTGCGCGTCTTACGTTTCCACGAAAATACCAGGAGATTAAATTGATAAGACATTTTAAAAAGACCATAAGAAGTTACCGGGGAGTGGGTGACCTTGAACTAATTTAAAATAAATATTTTTCAGTAACCTGCAAGCAAATAAAATGTAATTAATTAGAACTTAAAGATGACGAAATATTACACAATAACCAAAGTATTAAGAAACCGTTCAAAGTGAATAAAGATTGCCACCGAAATGCATAACAAACATAAAAGAATCTCAAAGCCTAGTTTAATTAACAAGAAAGCATTAATTGGAATTGCGCAATATTACGTTATAAATAAATTGCTAATCAAAGCATATCAATGGTATGCTTATCAATAAGTGTAAGACCGAATAACAACTATCAACAACGTTCTTAGAACAGAAAACGAAATACAGGGTATTCTGTATAAAAGGCCGTAGCTTTCAAGCTAAAAGGATAGTTCTTACTATTCCTTGCTCGAACTAACACGGTTCCATTCTTTGTATAAAGAATAGGTGCATCTCTGCCTATAAGGTGAAGATATTTTTGTTAAATCAAAAAGCACTTTGTTTACTGCAAAGAACGCAAACTGTCTACGCCGAATTGTTTATATTTTAATTTCTAAAGAGCCGTCGCAGAATTAAAATTGCGGAATTAGTTCAACCATCCGAAAAGGTGAAACTCTTTTTATTATCCGATCCTGCCAAGCTTATTATCGAACGCGGATGAGTTGCTCCTCTGTAACGGCCCTATCCCGGCAATAAGCATAAATAGAACGCTCGAACGCTGAGTTGGATCTGTAGCCAACGTTCAGGCACCGCTATTACCCGTGGATACGCTGTTGTCATACACTTTTGAGTTGACTATGTAGCGAGAGTCGGTTTAACGCCAGCATTCCGTGATATCTTCGTCTACCGAGTGGCATCTGTCACGGGTGGACCAAAGTGTCATCATCTAGACCATCCGAATCCTTACGCGAAGGAGCACGCTCGCAAGCGACGTGACCACTTTCGCATCTAGAAGGATACCGAACTATCCGAGCCAAACTTATAATTAATGGGAGCATAGAATATTACACCGGACGGCGCGTTTCCTTTGCAAGCAACGACGCTACATAGTGTAAATATGATTTTGTGAAGGGCTAATTTAAATTCATAAACGTGTATAACGCAAGATTTGAATTTAATCCACTAGTTTGAACTTTACCAAGTTCCTAGCGATACAGGGTGTAACCAATAACATTAATGCTCGGCCTAGTAATTTATTTAAAAATGCATGTCATTTGTTTTGAGCTAAATTCAAAATTATTCAAGATTGCATTTACTGTATGTAAGACCAGTAACGTTATATCGGATGGCCGGATTGAACACTCGTTTTTTCTGTTAGTCATTTAAAACAGAGTTCATTCTTAACTTGTGCTGGAATAAACTTCACATGACGATCCAGCACATAATTTTTCCTAAATCACCAAGTATACCTTCTTAATATACAAAGTTCACCATTTCGGTACACCCTCTTCGTTTGATAACGAATATTAAATCTTGAATAGTGTCATATTATAAAAGGGGGCCTTTTGTCTATTTGAATAATAAATTACAACTCCTTAATACACTGGAGCACTTGCAGTTTAGTGTGCTTTCTTTCAATTATAATTATACGACGAATCTGCAATTTAGTGAATATAAGTAAAAACCCTTAAATAATTAACTAGTTTCGTTACATTCATATAAGGTGTCGGGTTTGTTATTTAAAGTGTGAACTCAGGGACTATTAATACGTAAAAGCTAGTGATGATTGCTTTCATATCCCAGTGAGAAGAAGCGCTGAAAAACAAAATATGGGGGCGCTAATGGAAATTTTACAAAATATGCAAGCAGAAATGAAATTAAATCAAACTAAATTACAAGAACAAATGGGTATGAATTAAAATAAATTGCAATAAAAAATCACAATCAAATTAAAAAAGAAAATGGTAACGATTAAGGTATATAAATTAAAATATACTTCAAGATAAATTCAGTCAGGCCAAAATGCATTAAAAGAAAAAATTACAAATAAATTAAAAGAGAAAATTAAATATGGATAAATTCAAACCAAAATAAATTACAAGAATAATTTAAATTAACCCAAACAAAAAACCAGGCCCAAACAAAAGAAATAAAAGACGTTATCAATAGATGGTAACAAAGTATATGAGTAGGTAACTAAGAGGTGTGATGAACTACATCAAAAATTCACTCTCCTCGCCTTAAATAAAGAAGTCAGCATGGATATGAAGGAAGCGTCTTCTGTTTCTCATGTATAACCAATATAAGATAATGCACACCAAGTTGATCACTGTCTCTGGTTGAAAATGTCACACAAAGCACTAGAAAACACGTAAAAGCACCTATGCATGACGCAAAGGCACCTTAGATAAATTACCATAAACAGTTCGCAACATTTGCAACTTCAAATGGATAAACCATTAAATAAAAAGCAACTGCGTTAACCGTAGCTCAAGGTGAGCATGCCATATATATTCTATAAACCATACCGGGAAATCTTCACAATAATTTCGATTACCTTGTTTGACGATTGAAAAAGCGTTATGAAGATAAATCTCTGCAACAGACCTACTATGCCCAGTTAAAGAATCGGGTGCAGAAAATTGAAGAGAAGTCCCAGAAATTCGAAACTGAAATTGCATGGCTAGCGAGATTAGCGTACCTAACGGCTCTAAAAAATGTTATTGAATAAATTGGGATGTACACACCTGTGGACGGTATTCCAATACACAACAGGCACTTATATTAGCTCGTCCGCGTGGCCTTGATAGTGCATTGGCCCATGTACTGGAATTTGAAGCTGCCAAACAAACATCGTGCCATACTAAAAAGGATCGATGCAAGGAGATGAATACCGATCTCTGGTCGCCAAGTAACGAAAGTCACTATCCAAATGACATCGTTAAAATATAAACCGGATAGTCTTTACATCATAGAGCAGGAGCAATGAAGAGAGTAGCGACATCAAACATTATTGGGAATGGAAGACTATTGCCGTCACAGCTGCGATTACGTACAGCTGCAGGAAACCACATAATCGTTCATTGTACAATTATTACAGATATTGAGATCGGTTTCAAGAAGTGTATGCGATGCATACTAATAGTTGATATTGAAAACTCTGTCATACTGGGTATGGATATGATATCTAAATTTAGCTTCACCTTAGACTTGAAGAATCACATCATACGAGTTGATGACGAAGTGATCCCCGTTAACCAACAGATGACCGTGCAATAAAAATGATTCTAGCAGAAGAAGTTATATTACCTCCAAAAAGCGAAGCAATAGTTATAGCCAAACTAAATGAAGACTTCCGAGGAGAATACGCAGGAATCCTAGAACCCGACAACATAAATATTGGTCATGGTATTCTAGCTGGAAGAGTGTTGATCGAGGCCAAGGAAACAACATCTGTTCGCCCGATGAATGTCAATACCTTCCAAATGAGTCTATAGAAGTACACTGAACTAGGAACATACACACCTAGCTCATCTGTGGTACGTTGCACAACTAGTGAGAATGTTCTACCCATAAGGTATTTATCTAAGCTGCGTGCCAAACCCAAATCCTTGGAGAACGGTTTATCTTATGAGCAATATAATAAAGCAATTCAATTGATCCAACGATATGCTGACATATTTGTCACTGATAACGGTTTGAAATACAGAATAAACGTCGCAACGCACAAAATAAATACTGAGAAGAAGCCATAAACATAATCAAGGGCATCGCCCGTAAATGGACAATAGAGTCATCCAGTAATCCTTGGTCATCGCCAGTTGCACTAGTTAAGTAGAAAGATGGCATCATAGATTCTGTGTGGATTACCGTCGTTTAAATAATGTGACCAAAAAGGATAAATATCCTCTACCCAAAATTGGCAACACTTTAGACACGCTTTCCAGCTCCAAATGGTTTTCTACTCTAGTCGGTATGGAGGTGAACATAGGGAAAATATAACAATCTTCATTGAATCTGGTATCCGGCAGTTCACAATGATACCTTTTGGCTTGTCCAATGCACCAGCGACGATTGAAAAGATAATGCAATTGATCCTTAGGGGCTGTCTAGTATATTAGGTCGATGTCATAGTTATTGGAAAAACCTTCGATGAACACATGAAAGAGATGTTTCAAAGACTACGACGTGCACATCTACATCTTAGAAAAAGTGAAACTTGATTCAAAACAAAGTGAAATATTTGTGTCATGTGGTCTCTGAAAAAGGTGTAGCAGCTGGCGCAGAGAAAATTAAGTCCATAAGAGAATGGACACAACCGAAAGATAAACATGAATTACCTAGCTTCTTGGGGTTATACACTTATATCGTTGGTTTGTACGTGGATTTTCTAACATCCCAGAACCCCTTCCTAAACTTACTGAAGCATACTAAACGTATTTGTGGTACAATAGTTGACAGGAGTCATTTAAAATACTTCAACGATCATTGGTAACCACATCTATACTCAGTTACCCTAGAATGAAAGGAAGATTTGTCTTAGATCCCGATGCTACCACCTCGCTATCGATGTCGTGCTATCGTAAATCCAAGGCGGATAAGAACGAGTAATTGTGTATTTTAGCAGTGTTGCCCTGAGAGGAACTATTGCGTTACGCGCAAAAAACTGCTAGCGATGGTAAAGGCTGTTGAATATTTTTACAAATTCCTTTATGGGCGAAATTTCTTATTGAGGACTGACTACGCAGCGTTGAAATGGCTACTGCAGTTTAAGAATCCAAAAAGCCAAATAGTGAGATGTATTGAACGGCTCCAAGAGTATGACTTTTAAGTTGAGCAACATGCCAAGAGAAATCATCGAAAGGTTGACGCTTTATTAAGATGAACTTGCTCAAAGGATTGCAAACATTGCACCTGGTTGGAGTCAAAAGTTGAAGACCACCTAATAAACCACCCTACTGTGTGTGATCAACAGTGATTAGAAATCAGATTAAGTCAAACAAAATCATGAAAGTGACCCAGATCTGAAGTTGCTATTAAAATGTAAAAATGAAGTGCAAAGATTAGGTTAAATTGAAAAACGAATGCAATTGGTGGTTCCGAAAAACAGAATAGTGGAAGTTATGCGACAACTGCATAGTTGTACATCTGGAGGGTATATAGGAGTAAAGGAAACTCTGGAAAAGGTCCATTAATGATTTTATAAGATAACTGCAGGGATAATGTTAAGGAATCGTGCCGAAAATGTGTAATTTGAGCTGGCGGGTACAGTCTATTTGGAAACAGCGGCCATTCATATAACTAGTTTAGTTACAGTGATCGAGATCTTAGCAAAAGATCTGTTTAGGCGTTTCTGAATTCCGTTGGAATTACATTCAGGTCACGGAAGAAATATTGAGTAAGCCTTATTCCAAAACCTCTGCCAGCTGTTGAAGATATGCAAGACTAAAACAACTGCTCTTCATCCACAGTAAGATAAAATGGTAGAACGCATGCTTCGAACAACGGGAAACTATTTGTCGAAAATTGTATTAGACCATCAAAAAAATTGGGATCAGTTGATGGCATATCGGTCAGCTGTAAAAGAAACGACAGATAAGATCCCAGCTAGTGTTGTTTAGGCGTGAAATTAGATTTCCGTGTGATTTGAAGTTTGGTAACAAACTTGGAAAGGAGAAAGTAGCTGAAAATGCATATGCCGAAAGTCTTCGAAAGAAATTAAACTCTATTCATCAAAACTTCGCAATTTCATCCAGATTGACAGCGATTGAATTAAATCTCGCCATCATGTAAGTTCCGAAACAACACGATTTCAACCCAATGATCTGCCTTGCTTATTCCAGACTCAACTATGCCGAGATTTATCTCCCAAATTGCAAAGATCGTGGAAAAGTTCGTATAAAGTGATAAAAAAGATCAATAACATTATCTAATTAATTTTATAATTGTCCAGAGTAAAACCCAAAGTGGTTCACATGAATCGGTTAGCCCCATATGCTGGAAGATATTCAAAACCGGAACAACAAGAATGTGGACAAAGGGTGACCCATGTTGAGTTAGAAAAAGTAGAAACCGAAAACGATGAACAGACATTTACTGAATTTATGTCAACCTATTTCGAACCCCACAAAGCTCAATTTGGGATTACCACTGAGGAATACAGAAATTTGTTTGATGTATCAGAGGAATATCCTTTAGTTCATTATGTCGCTAAAGGCGTCCGAATATCCTGTGGCATAGCAGACGAGTTTATAAAGGGGTATGGTAGCGTAGAACAAATACAGCAGCAAAGACCAGAAATTGGGAAGGCATGTCAGCTACTGCGCTGTCAGCTCCTAGGATTGCCAAGCATTTACTACCTCGTGACAACAGCTTTATCCCATCACAGGCCATGTTATGCAGACTATTGGAAGGCATTATGGGACCTAAGGTATCAAATCTGTGCCGATGTTCGTAAAAAATTAGGCTAGATCAACCTAACTGACGTATGGTACGTAATATGTTGGGAGCAGTGTTTCGAGGCATTGATATCAACCTCTTAGTGTGTAATTGGAATCTAAGAGGAACTTCACCATCGAGGAAATCTGTGTACTACAATTTTTTTAATAAATGGGGCACATTCTGGTAATCGCAAATGAAGGTAGGTTCATCTCAAGAGCAAAGCCCAGGTTGGCAGTTACAGAACGTAACAGTCATAAGGAGAGGGCAAGGGCAGTGTAAAAAATAGAAATACCAATAACCTAATATGTTATTCTAGAACAACCCATCCAACTAAAATAAATGATTCGATCATAAATAACTCATTGCTGTAAATTACATTTAAGTAAACATTCAAGGTATGCATCAGTTTTGTAACTAATTATTCCTTCCCATTGTAGGATTTTTGCAGAATCCTTCTTTCTATATAATTAGTGGTATAAATTCTTTAGTTTTTAGTTTTGCTTAGAATCTTATATTGTTAAAAACTGTTATAAATAAATAGAAATATAGATGTTTATGTTAGTGTACTATCAAATAAATACTTAAGCGAATACGCGTAAATAAATAGCTGTAATTTAGTTAATATAGACTTTTAAAAATTTAAAAGGTTTCGTTACAATATAAACGTAAACATCACATACTTCACTTCGATTTGAATTCAAAAAGAATTTTTGCAAATTTTCCAAATGTTTAGCTACGGATCAAAAGCGAGCAAGAATGAAAACGTCGCACTCAATCTGCGATAGTTTTGACGTAGATACCGACATCTTGAACCGTGTAATTACCATGGATAAAACCTAAATACATTTCTGTAACTCATACATGAAACAGTAGTCGATGGGATGGATACAATCTGGTTTTCCAAAGTCTAGGAAAGTTTGTGTACAGAAATATTCTGGAAACGTTATTGCAATAGTTTTTTAGATTTCTGGTGGAATAGTTATGATTGACTACATGGAGAAGGGCAAGAAAATAACTGAGAATACTGTTCCAGTTTATTAACGACTTGGAGAAAAAAAGTAATGGAAAAACGGCACGGTAAGTTGACCAAAGTTGTCTTGTTTTTCATGTCAAAGCACATGTACAGGACTCGCATATTTCAATGAACGCGATTCATGATTTAAAGTGGAAACTGGTTGAAGATTCTCCATCCCACAGCGCCAGTTCTGCTTACCAAAAATGGCCTACTTGGCACTCTAGATCCCATCTCGCGGCTTCATGCTTCAAGTAAACCCGAGATCTCACCCATTTAAAGTTTGACAATGGGTTGAGGGCGTTTCGACCCCAATGCCTCTAATGATTCGCTTTACTAAATGAGATTTGCGCTCGACGAGCGCCAGCTATCCTGAGGGAAACTTTGAAGGGAATCAGCTACTGGATGGTTCGATTAGTCTTTCGCCCCTATACTCAGTTCCGACGAACGATTTGCACGTCATAATCGCTACGGACCTCCCTCAAGGTTTCCCCTAATTTCGTCCTGGCCAGGCTTCCTAGGATTATTACCTACTCTCCCAAATAAAAAAATGTTTGAAAGGGCTGAAGTACCGATTGTTGATGAACTGACGATAAACTGGTAAACTTCCCCTTTCGGACTGGTGTCTTCTCCTTTTATACATCTTTAACTTATGTATCACGTTTGACTTTTTAATTCAATTTTTACCAACAGAATTTGAATTTTTAAGAGTATTTTCGTTTTTTCCTTATGCTGAAAGACGTTACTTTAGGGTGAAATCTTCCACTCCGTTTTTCTCAGAAACAAGAGATACTTTTTCTAAGAATTTTTAATGACTTCAACATGGTGCTGTTTAAATTCCTAAAGGGGTAAAAACAAAAAGTTGTGGGCCATAGATCGAGGGTTAAAGTCAGGTTAGGCCCTTTGGCACTGGATTATTTGCATCATATTTGGAACGTAAATCTACAAGGGCACGAGTAATATATGTGGAAAATACGAAGGAAATCAAACCACTAATAAAAAAGTTATTCAAGGAAATCTAAAAAAATTTTTCTTTGACACACTGTATCTTCGTTAATATCGAGTTTGCGAAAAAATACCATAGGACTTTGTGGCCCTAATTTCTTATGAGAAATCACATCCTGAAGTCTTGACGCATAATTTCCGGACACCTTGTATAATATTAGATAATTACGAATTTTTAACAGAACTAATGCTTAAAACATGTTGAAAATATACGGCCCTAAAATCGTTTAAAGCATTTTCCATATTTATCATTTTGCAGATATGCGCGCGAATGTATAAAACTGTGTATGGAGCTGTATCATAATATATTACAAGTGTATAAGCTAGCCTTTAAGGCACACGCAACGACGCACAACGCGTAGTGGAGTGCCCTTAACGTTCCAAGTGCTTTAAGGGCACTTATACACGTGTATCGCTATTTTTTATTTTTTATTATACCTGCATAATTATTTGTGAAATAAGAAAAATAAAACTAAATATTAAAACTAAACCAAAATCGATTTTAATTTGAAGTAGGCTATCTGATATTTTCACAAATCGTAGCATGCAGATAACGACTATTGTTTCCAAACTTGTTTGACAGATTTTTAACTATGACTACAAACAATATGAAAGTTTCATATGAAATCAAAACAAATAAACAAAATTATGCATTTAATATTTATACGAAGTAGTTCATTTGTTTTCATACTCAAATTACTTATGAATATTAATTATTTGAATTAAATTAATTGTATTTAATGGACCATAATAGAATAATTATAATTTTTGGTTAGTTGGCTATTAAACTAAAATTATTTTTATATTCTAACCAATACATTAATGTAATTTGACGTGTAAAATAAATACATGTGTATCATACGCTATTTTTTATATACCTTCTTAATTATTTTTGAAATACGGGGAATAAAATTAAATATTAAAATCAAATCAAAATCACTTTTTATTTAAAACAGTCTAGCTGAGATTTTTACAAATAGTATCATGTCGATAGCAACGTATGCATAAAGTTCTTAAAGCCGTTACCTAGTAACCTTTAAAGCACGACGTGCTCTTAAGGTCTTTTTGCGCTTTCAGCTTGTTTTTATACATTTATCTTTTACTTCGATATTATTTACTTATAATATTTTGTACACACACAAGATACATAAGCTATCTATAACAGCCAAAGCATTTTTAGCGGTATTTATGCGTATAATCGAGTTATAATGGGCCGGGTGTTAGAGTTATAAGTACGAGGGGGACTATTTATATTGTGAGCTTTGGCAACACTGCGTGTTTAAGACGCCATCTAACATTTGTAATGGAAAGTTTGACATTTTGATATTTGAGAATGATTAGTGTGTTTATAGTGACTTGAAAATTGTGCTCCAAAAACGGAATTAATTCGTGAAAATTTTCGTGCGATGATTTATTACGACTTTCGACGTGGATCATCTAGACAAGAGTCCATCGATCAACCTACTTCCACTTTTATGAAGTCCCATCCTTTGGTACTGTGAAACGCTGATATAACGATTTGAGTCGGGGCCGCCATTCGCTCACCGACGAAAGTCGTGAAGGTCGTCCAAAATCAGTTGTTGTGCCAGAAAACATGGATGCTATGTAAAATCTGATAATTCAAAGTCGTTAAGTGACATACTGTGCGATTGAGGCAACCCTATACATTAATTCGGGCAGTATATATAAAATATTGCTTTTCGCCGTGAAAAAGGTTTATTCTCGTTGGATCCCATATAATTTGAAAACATCTGAGAAAAATGCCCGAATCGGTTAGTGCAAGCAAATGCGTACGAAATACAATGACGGTGCTTCAAAAAACGCATATCATATTGTAACAGGTGACGAATCATGCTTAGTCGGAAAGTAAATAGCAGTTGACCCAACAACAGTTGTTCACGCTCGAAGCACTTCGAAATAAATGGTCACCTGTTTTTTCGCAAAAATTGGTCACGTGGCAACAGTGCCTTTACAAGAACGTAAAATAGTCACTTCTTAATGGTACACTACCATTTGTTTGCCGGAAGTCTCCAGGTAAATAAGGAAAACAAACAAGCGCCGTGGGATCATTCCACATCACGACAATGCGAGCTCTCGCGCAACTCGTCTAACAACCAATTATTTGAACACTCAAAAAATCAAATTAATGGGTCATCCGTCGTACAGTCCTGATTTGGCAACCAATGACTTCTATTTGTTCCCGAACGTTAAAAATAAATTGCGTGGACAACGGTTTTCGTCAGAAGGAGCCTCCGATGCGTTCAAAAACCATATTTTAGAGATGTCTCAAACAAAATGGCAAAAATGTTTTGACAATTGGTTCGAAAGAATGAAAAACTGTATAGATAATAAGGGAGAATATTTTAAAAAACAATAAATCAATTTTTAATGATAAATTACTGTTTCTTTATTATTAGGCTTATAATATAAATAGTGCCCCCCGTAAATACTAACGAAGTGGAAAATAAAATCTTGTATGCACCACTAGAATTACTAGATCATAACGCCCAATGAGCCACATACATCCCTTGGGCGAAACGCCCTCGGAATGAATTTATTGCTCTACTGGTGTTATAATCTGCATAGATCCCTTGGTTCGTAAATAGCCATTACCAGCTATCTTGATTGTCGCTTTCTAATTAATTCTTCAATTGTTGCGATTTTCATAGTAACATCACGATTATACTTCATAACACGTACGTTATGATTCACAACGGTACTAGTCCTGTTATGAAACGAAGTAAAGCTTTGATATCAAGTTGCCATAATTGGATGATAGCTGTCGTTAGCGCAAAAACTAGTGTATGGCACACTTTGGTTAAGTGTCTTAGTACAACAGGTCTCGCAAATTAGCAAAACGCGACCCTTTGAATCACGTTTTTCTATTATAAGGCACTTACCGATTTTGTATCGTAATATACTATTTTATGCATGCTGCTAAGGTGTTTAAGCAACAATTATGATATAAGTATAATAAAAAAGCTTACGTCAACATTTTGTATACTAGGTAACATTTAGATAACGGTCCGTTAATTAAAACACAGATAAAAACTGTTAAGTTGTAGGTGATAGAGGTATACAGTACAGTAAATTTACTTTGCGGGTTAGCCACAGGAGATTTAGGCATAAGATTATGCATCAAATTTGACTAAAGTGTAGTACCAGAAAATTGGGCGTAACTAACTATCAAAGTAATAATTGATAGTTAAATGAACATCATCTCCTTTCCGAAAATAACCTAGTGTTTTTAGAACGTCTTGGTATTACATACTAAAACGACTTGTCATAGTTACAGAGGAAATTCTCCAAAATCAGCCTAGATATTTTTAATTTAAATTAGCAAAGTTTATACTTAAGTTTGAGCGAGGGTGTTTCGATAATCACGCTGATGTTTGGTAAACAAAATGCACTTACTATTACGGGTATCAGATCAAGCTAGTATTGCTAATTTAAATCGTGATGGAAATTTAAATACCACAAGATGCGGCTGTTATCTAAGTATGCTCTTTAATTAAACGAAGGAGCTTTAAAAATGTATTGAACTGATGTCTTCCTTGCTGGGCCAAACAAAATAGTTCGTTATAGTAAATGATATACACAATACAAAACAAAATGGGTTTAAGTCACATATAAGGTAGCATGGGATGAAACTTGCATATCCTACAACTGTTACAAAATGAGCTTGATACGACTTTGAATTTTTGGGTTTGCAACCTTCACTAAATAGGGCAATTAAACATTTAATATTTACCAAATAAGGATGATTAATATATGTAGTTTCAATCACTTACAACACAAAGTAGTATGTTACGTACATTACAAGAGCAAAAGCTTATTGGAAACAATGAATACTTAAGAATGTAATGTGAGTAATTTCCAATTAGTGACTGTGTGACAACATGTATTGATTATTTGAGATATGATTGATAGGTGATTACTACAGGAACAGAATTTAATTGCGTGTTAAAGGGTTTTGTTTAGAAAATACAACTAACTTAAGACAAGTGAATATACGCGCTTCTCTGAAAGGGTAGGTGCCGGAGTATAAGGTGAAAACTAATAAAAACTAACGAACATGCTGGCAGAGATTTAGTTCTATAACGTCGGTACAAAATAATTGTTTTTAAAGAATTATAGAATATACAAAGTAGATTTCAAATAAATGATTATATTTTTAATTTATTGCGACTTAAATAACTTGGGTAGTTTATTCCAGTCCAACTTTGCTAATGATTGTTGGATTACATTCACCTTTATTTGTAACTTGTATATAGAAAACTATACATTAGACACGTAGATAAATAAAAATTAATCATCAAATTAATGATACAAATTTCGAGAAATCCATGTACACTCAACTTACAATCATGGAATATTTACTAATTATAACTTTAATAAAAATCGATTTAAAAGCATTTTTCTCAAAATTCGGTTAAGATTTAGAAACAAATATCAAAAACAAAATGAACTTGGTTAATTTTAAGAATTTGTAAGGCAATAATCAAATTACATTTTTTAGCATACAGATTTTGGTAAAATTATTACATTATGGCAATCAGTAAAATTTGGTGAACCAAAAATCAATTTATTTAAGAAAATGAGGTTTAAAGGTCATTTAGGCAACTGATAATATAATGGTCAAATTCTATTGACACACATAATTTAAGGTTGTTGACAAACCAGACGACGGTTGTCAAAATAAAAGGTGTTAATAACTTACATAGGGAGGTAACGCCTAGAACATAAACAACCAGTTGAGTGATCTCCCCAAAACAATTCCTCAAAGGAAGAATTTCAAACAAAGATTGGAATTCAGGTATATCTAATCCCCAATCTGTAAAATCGTCAACTAGATGCGTACGTGATCTAAATGCCGATAAATAATTCGAAAAAGCTACAACTATACACTTTCTTGATTTAGTTGATTTAGTAAAGAGTTAAAAATACGACAAGTTAGAAACTGCAAATTTTGCAAACTTATCGGAATTTGAGCGAGGTCGAATTGTTAGTTTGTCTGAGTCTGGTATTTCGTAGAGGGAAATTGCTCGAAGGTTAGGCAGAAACTCAGTTACGATGCTGTATTATTGTCACGGACAAAAGAGGGTCGAAATCGTCGTTTTCAGGAAACTGGGGCCCAAAAGCGTACCACAGACCGATTTTTTTCGGCAACTGGCGAAACTGATTTGCCGCAACACGAGTTTTAATAAATCAGAGGTATGGAGTACAGGGGCGAATTGTTTCTACAACAATATTGTCTGGTTGGCAGAGGATCAGAAAACATCGCGGAGAAAAACGTGATTTGCAACATACTGTGGCATGAACAGTTGGTATAATCACATGGGGTGCTATTTGTCTCAGAAACAGATCTCCCTTAGTCTTCATTGAGGGAATTATAATGCCCCGTCGATGCATCGACGACGTGCTAGAGTTTTATGTCCTAATTTACATTAGGAGAATTGAAAATGAAATATTTTTCAACACGATAATACACGACCCCATACGTCACTCTAAAACATTATGCAACGCACAATGTTAACTTACTGCAATGATCGCCACGACCTCCGCACTTATCACCAATTGCGTCTGTGTGAGATAAGATGGGAAAGATGTTGTCCAATTTGCAGCACCCTCCAATAACACTATCTTGCTCTTCATCATGAAGTGTAAGTTGCCTGGAATTCTGTGCGTCAAGAAGATGTCTATCACCTCACACGCTCAATTCCTAGACGAGTTGGTGGGTGTATAAGAGTGAAAGAAGATTTAAGACATTTCTTTTGTTTATTTTTTTCTACAACTTAACATCATTTAAATATATATCCCCCCCAAATTTGATTAAGATTCGACTATTATTTCTCGGAGTTGCATTTTCAATGTAATCCAGTGTAATAATATTAACATCGAGTTTTCGATTTTACTTTCTTTTGAAAAACTCTCGGGAGCTGCAATGTCTAAACGTTATTAAAAAGTATTAACGCAAAATTCTCAAAGTTCTGGTTTCGGTTGCCTTATTTATCGCAGTCGACAGTTTATACGAAAACAGTACTGAAATTAAAAAGTGCACTAAAAATGAAGATTCCATTACAACATGCAAGGCTTCTACGACAACACTTACCTCATGTGCATCGGTGCAACAGTTGTTCAAAATATTCACCTTCTGATCTCAGGTTTTGCTCGTAACGGTCTTGTATATTCTTGAACATTCTGCTGAAAATAGGTTGTTGGAACGAAACACAAAATTACTGTACCTTTTCTTGTAATTCGGAAATAGTTGTAAACGTGTTAAACCGGAATGTGTCATTTATTACATTCAACAAACTATGTCTATATGCTCGCTTTCTTCAGGGTGATAACAACATTTTCCAATAACTTGTCACCCGATTGGTAACAAAACTCCCCAAATTTTTGTTTATATCTGCCACGCTTAAAATTGCTCTTACCTGCGTCCACGTGATAGAAAAAAAAAGGAGAGATGATGTCCAGCTGCCAGAATATCTAACGGAGCGTGGAGTGGGTCTTCAGCACGCCTCTGGTATAAAGTTATTGGTAACCTAGATGCTTTTAAAAAGTTTGTTTTCGGTGATGAGAATTTGTCTTAAAATAATTGCGTTACAGATCGTCTAAATAATTCATTAAGCTAATTACGCTTTGAATTCCCCAAAAAAGATAAACGTGATTATCTAAAATTTTCATTATAGACAACTCGCTAAACCCAAATAATTATTGCCAAACATCGAGCGAGTGCGGCTATGATTAAATCCAAATTTCAAACAACATAATAATGCCCTCAAAAATATGCGCCACACTATTTCCTAACAAAAAAATCAAATAGTAGACTTGGGCCTGCAAAAATTGTGTAAGTCGAAGTCTACTGTTCGGTTAAACTTTTCAAGACTGCATCGGCGTCCCAAATAGCGAAACAGACACCTCATTCAGATTAAAGAAAATACACACACTAAATTAACAAGATTAAATGGTTTATTTGAAAGTGTCAAATAGTAGTATACGGAACAAAGTAAATTATTTAAGA
>JAHWXV010140003.1:0-12138 GCA_024586415.1 Phrixothrix hirtus
CCAAATTTAACATTGATTTTATTTATTGCTTTATTTTTCTTTGTTGTATAATTAACTTTCAAATTATTATCCTATTTAAATAAATTCACTTTTAAATTGAAATTGTCGTATTTGTTCGAGAAAGACAAATGAGTTGTAAGTACCTAAGTTAAGCCTTTAGGTTAAGCTAAAAGTGTCACTAAAATCTCAAGCTACCTAATACTGTTATTGTGTGGCCGTTGCCCCTAGAAAAAAACATACCGCTCGTCTGACCCAAACATTGATAGTAAATCAATTAAATAAGGCACGACTACACAATAGCATCAACTTCTATTCCTAATGATGAAATTGTTAACTTGCATACACAGGAGGATGTCGAAGCCGCAATAGAGTTACCCCAAACACAAGATCATTCAGCAAGTGCTAACTGTTATAAAATTACGGTATGCGAAAATGATGTTATAATCTCTGAAAGACGGCTAAACTAATCCAGAACTACAATTGACCACTCAAGAGGAAGAAGTTGAATTAGGTGAGTTATTCAATTTTAATGATCAGCCACATAAATGTTCAGGTTTTTAGATTTCCCAGATTCAATGGAGTGCCGAAAGTGCTCCATATCATTGCCATCCAGATAAGAACCTTGGTCAAATTTGTTTGAACAGTAAAAGTCAAGATAACATGATGAAAGCAAGAAAACAGCCCAGAGAGTGCTTGGAAAAATAAACGCAACATATGATGAAGTTATCCAACGAAAAATTATCTGAAGTTGAAGTAGGGACAACTGTACATGTTCTCATACCTGATGCTGATAGAGCGCGTGGTTTGCTTCGAAATGTATTAGCAGTAGTGTCTCAGGTTGAACATAACATGTATAAGCTTTATAAGCATTAATAGGGTTATTTATGAGAGAGTACAACTCTTCATTATGTTTTTCATAAAACTGTAATATAAGAAGCTTTACTTGTGTATAGCATTTTCTTGTTAATAACTCTGCATAGTTGTTATTATGTCATTGTTTTAGATACAGAAATACACCAGGTTTCAATTTAATCCATGTAAAGCAGAACTTTTGGATAAAAATAAATTACTTCATGCTCCAAAGGGTGAGGAAATTCTGATAAAGGCAGCTGCTTCCGGCTTATCAGATTCTCAAGGGTACCAACGCTGACAATGCAGAAATAAAAAATGCGCCTGTAAATCGACACGAATGTTCTGTAATTCTAAATGTCATGGAAGTTTATCGTGCGACAATATATTTGACTAAACAGCAAATCATTATTTATTCAATATATTTATAGATTTTTATAGTGTCCGCCTAGAAGTGGCAAATAGCAACATTACTTTCGAAAATTGCATCGATTGAAATTTTACACAGGTATATTTAACAACATTGTCCGTTCTAAGATTTAACGTTAGAGACCGGTGATTAGCGTAAATTACCATCAATATAAGCCAATAAGGACACTAACCGGTCATTAACGTGAATTACCGATTTACGTCTTTTACCGTAACATATACAACTATAAATTGTAATAACTAAATCAAGGTATAATTTTATAGTTCAATTTTGGGTTATTAAATTAATAATTGTTTCTTAATTTAATATTAGCTTCTTTCAAAATTTATGCCCGCCTATACCATCCATAGAACGCTTGTCGCACGCTATACGCAATATTATTATTTTAAATAATATTTCTTTACCTTTGATATTCTCTTGTATTCCAAGTCGTTATTTTATCTTGTTTAGAGTCATTTTGGTCGTTTTGGATATCGGCCTTTCATGAACTGTGAATACGAAATGATGTCATTTAATATTAAAAATTCGCCCGTGAAAGATATAGTCGGCACATGCTTAAACATCTGTAATAATTTATAAGCTTTGTGTAACAAGAGGATATCTTTTCTTTTATTTGATTTACGCTAAGTCAATTTATATTACAGGCCTATATGTGTATTTGAAGTTGGAGAGAATTTTATCAGTTTTCTTAACAGTTTTATTACAACTATAATCACTAAATCAGAAATATATCATGAACGTTAGCGACAGGGTGCCATTTAGGTTTAAAAACTTCTACAAAAAGTTTTGTTATTGTATTTTAACTGTATATAGTATAGTATCTAAGAGTTTTAAGAATACTACTTTTATTTTATTTATAAATATTCATACCTCAAGTAATGAATATTTAATGAAAATTTAATTTTATATAACAAATAAGCCGTCAAGCTTGTTAATTGTAAATCTCCCTTGTTACACTCCGCTCCTATAGAATTTGTTACTGAGCCATTACTAAACTTTTAATTTAATTAAACAACTAAACAATGTTCAGGAAAATTGTAGAATACTTTTATTCCGTTATTATATTTGAATAAATTTCCAGTCGCAGCTGACTTGTTGAATTAGCTGTAAATAAATTTATTAAACCAGATAGCCAAGTTAATGAGTTACAAGAAGTAATCATGACAGTAGTTGATAATATAAGGATACAAATAGCCCAATACCAACTTATTTAATAATAAAATGCGTTGATAAATTTTGATTTTCTTAATTTGACAAGGTTACAATAAAATTAATTTAGGACGCTTATAAGCTTAGATTACGTTAATAAATTAGAAAAAGACGATTTAATATACAATATCAAAATCTGATTAACATAACACATTTTAAAGTTTGGCGTAGCATCACTAGGTTACGATAATTAAAGTTTGTAACAATATGAAATAGACAAGTAATTTACTAGCTTTAAAATGAAAATAGTTCAAGGGTTACCAACCGCCTTAATTATTTTCCACTTAGCATAATTAATTCCCATTATATTTCTTTTAAAAACCGTAGCTCCTAGTTGAAATGTCTAATACAGCAGAAGTTGTTAATTAAGTTATGTATAAAGCACGAAATAGCAATTAACTCAAAAAGACCGAAACTTAGAACCATAATATCGCAAATAGTTCTATTATTAAAGTTACTGTTCTTTATATTTGTTCTAAAATTAATTTCGTATTTAAACAGAGGGCTTCTTTTATTTTTTGGTAATATTGGCATCTTTGAAACTGTCAGAAATGCAAAGATGTTTAAACAGCAGGAAAGTTACACATTTGCAGGGACAATGTCTGACACTGTATTTGTGGATCTCAATTCCCTGCAACCAACGAAATCCTAAATGCTCCCACATCCAAGATACTGAGGTTTCTGAAAATCTCAGAACATCAGGGATAGTACAACGGGCAGTTGATACAATGGGTCTAACAGGCCTGAATGTCGGTGCATTAATCGAACGTGCCTTACGAAGGGAGTTTAAATTGATGTGTCGAGTAAACGCTTGCCAGCTAGTCCATGCGATGTCAGGTAAGGATCGGCGTTAGTACGTCCCCAAATCACAAAAATCGTCAAATTCGCAAGTCTATATATTTAAAAATGAATTTTTGAGCGCCAACCGCTTGTATTGAAATCGAACGTTGCATACACAAACAACAAAGTATGCGTCGAACAAGTCTCTGTACATAACCTATAAACGTTCATGTAATAAGGCCATTTAACTAATTATCTATAGGAAAAGAAAAAAGAAAAAGATAAAAGAACATTTTAGAAAACAAACTCATTTATTTCTAATCAGAGCCCAAAATTCAGAATATATAATCTATTTATTATTTATTGTTCTTATCCAGAACAACTAATAATGTATGTTCCTTTCGGGACACGTGTCATATGCAAAAAAGTTACTGACATTTCCTTTTGAGCTTCGAGCTAACTTAATATTTAGATATAAACAGTACGATTTATTCTACTCCATTCTGTTCTGAGATAGAAATATATAACAAGGAAATTTGAAATGGTAAAATCCTCGGCACATTAACAAATCAGGATTACAACCTGACTTTGAATAAACCGAACTTCAACACTGTGTTATGTGATACTTCAAAGAGGTGCTAAATATGTATATGAGTGAAACTAAAATTAACATACGGCTGTAGGCTGAGAGTACAGGGAGCTTTCTTGAGAAAAATCGCCGTTTCAATTATTGAAATATATTGTCATTTACGCTAATAATATTTAAGCCCCCGATAGTACAAGATATCATAGTGTAGATGTGTTAAACAAAAAAGACAAGTTAGACGGTTTTACTTCACAGCTATCTAACGTATACAGCTTAAAACAAATACACATAAGTTAGTTATGAAAATTTAAATTAATAGTGATCGTAAGTCGTAACTATGATGTTTGTTCAAAAATCAAGAATTTTATCAATAACTACACATATCTGATTCATCATTCAAAGGAAGAGTTTATTGGTTTTAACTTTCTAGCGAATGAAATTGAAATTTATTAAAAATAACAGGAACGGACGATTACCCCAAACAAATGCAAATATAGAACAATATTAGGCTTATTTTTGTGGACCACTATTAGGTGACAAGAAATTCCTCAGTCAATAGACTATATTAATAAATATATGTCAGCTCCATGAGAGACTGAATCAAACGTCGCAAGGGAGTCTGAAGTCCTACTTTTAGTACGGTAGCGTAGGCGATCGCAAGTACTTCGGCTACTCGTCTTTCCAGCATCCGACGTCAGCAAATAGTGCCACTGTAGTTATCGCTTCTTACGGATCCGAAAACACCATCGAAAGGCGTAAACATACCTGTTCTTACAAATGACGTCTTCATTTTTCGATATCAGGTGTAACAACCACGGCTTACTATACTACAAACCGAACCAGTTCAACAGGTTGGCCTACACGAAACATCAAACGTCGTACAGAAAATATAGTATTTTTCATACGCCAATTTTATTAATTAAAAAAAAATGAATATTTATTTCTTAAGCAGAACTAAAAATCTAACACTTAAGAAACAGTATGTTTATTTAAAATTTACGAAGACATTCAATTATGTGAATTTATAATAATTGGACGTACAGAAAATATAACCTACGTATGAAAATGAAAATTCCCTAAGGGCTTACTTAACTTTAATAAACCCTGAAAAATAGTAACACCTTACAACATAGTAGAAACTTTCTTTCCTATTAAAAATTCACAATAAAAACCAATAACGCACTTTTGACCGTTATATTGGAAACAGATTATTATTGCAAAATTCGCTCGGCCAGAAATCGAGCCCGGATCTCCAGAATAGATTTCAGGTGCGCTTGCTATTCCACCACCAAATTGGTTTCACGGTGAAGCCGAATTAGATATTCATCTAATATTTAACTATTAAGATTGTTTGTTCGTTGGTTATTTTTTTTTTACTTTAGTAAAACGCATAATTAGTTATAAGAATTTATTTGCGGACTGTACATATTGATATAATCGAGCACGAGTGCAAGCCATTAAAGCTTAGACAATAATGATAATACGTATAGCGATCAGTGCAGTCATTGCGCACGCTCAAAAGGCATATCTATATAATTTGGAGGGAAGCTATACGGAGGCACTAATTTAAATAAAATTTTGTTTACAATGATATGTTTAAGAATCGTGTGTATAAAGGTAATGCAATACTAAAAGAACGCTTTAGTAATAATTAGATTGAAGAGTCGACATCACATGTGAGTTCACTCTGTGAATTATAGTAATATCTAAAGCAGAAAATTAACATTTAGAGTTTTTGCTAATAAAATACGTAGAGAGAGTTTATATATGTAAATATGTAATATGTAAACTGCCATAGCGTTGGTAGAATATTAAGATATATTACTTTAAAAAATTGGAAATAAATATTGTCGAAAGCTTACTGGGATCTTCAGGTATACCCTAGGAATACCTTAGGAATACTTTCCGCCAACTCCCATGCCATTAAAAAGGCTGATCGGACGTCTATTTTCTGTAATGGTAAGTTACTTGCTTTTCTTTAGAATAGTGATTACCACTGTCATTTTCCAAATCTGGGGAAAGCGGCTTGTTGTGAAAACATCATTTATGATATTCGTAAGTTGTTCCATCGCTGGATCAGGAAAACTTTTTAAGGCTTTGTTGGGAACTGTATCTCTTCGGTGCCTTTATGGGATGGTGCACTTTAATTTTTCCTTGTGTGTCTTACATATCTGTCCGAATTGGCTCCAATATTGAAAATTGATTAGGTTGTATCATCTTTCTTTATACTTCGTCTTCAATGTATCAAAGTGTTTTAGTTCTATTGGAAAACTGTATTTCAAGGCCATCAGCTATTGCCAAGGTTTTAGCTTTATCGTTGCATTGAGAAAAACTTTTTATGATTTTCCACGGTGGTTGACTATCACCTACTTCCCCAATTAATTGAGGTTGTTTTGACCATTTTTGATCCCTAACGTCTTGTATGATCTTGTTCAACTTTGCGCGAAGAGCTACATATATCTTTAGATAGGTCAGGACTCTAAATCTAGCCCACTTCTTTTTTGCTTGATTTTTTGTGTGATGAAGCTATTTTCTTGTATCATCAATCGCCATCTATTTTCCTGTGATGGTTTCGTTATAATCTTGCTACCTTCATGGCTTTAGCTATAGAGTTTATTAAACTGAAGTTTTTAATATCTGCTGCATGAATGGTGTTTCGTGTTTAAATATACTTTTTTCAGTCGCAATCGTCACTCCCACTGAAAATAGTACATAATTCTGTTGGTCAATTATTTTAATTTTTGCAATGAATTGTTTTTGTACAACAAAAGGATGTAAAAAACATATCCCAGATTTCTTATGCTTTGTTTGGTTGGTTTGTTTTTTGTGGCTGAGATTTGGGGATGCGAAAATTGCCTTGGCCTTCTTTAACTAGAACTATTATATATTTATTTCGCCATGCCTACTAGAATTTTACCGAATCTGGAGGAGTTCCTACGCTATTAGGGATTTTTAACGTGCCAAACATCATTTTGACACGGGACCTACGATTTTAATTCCTTGTCCGAGAATAAGGCGTATTTTTTAAATTTTTCTCCGCTAAAAAATTTACCGACCTTGATCGGACTTGAACCCGATGTGGATGTGGAAGCAAACATGATAGCTACTATACTAATCGGGGACGGCTGTTTCTTGTGCTAACAGATTTTCTGGTCCAAGGATGAAAGTCTTTCTATTATTGAAAGGATATGGAGCGACCATAATTCTTATGCTGCTGTTGATCTTACTTCTCTGAACATACATGTAAATTTGAATTTAGAACATAGGCGTTTACTTTGCTAATTCAGATTTATGGAAATTTTGGCTACCCGAACTATTTTACAGCAAATATTTAAACGTAAAGGTTGTTCAAAATCAAAAACTACACATTTTGGTTCAAAATTGGTTTAAAATCGCACCGTAATCTCCTAAAATAACTAAATCTATCTTTTAGAATAATTACCTAATTTTACTATGAATGCAATCTGGGCGCATCCGATTTTAGGGAATATGACAATTCGACAGAAATTCATTTAAAGTAAATATTGACTTATGGATTAATATTTTGACGTGTATGAATTTTTCAACATCAAGAACTACATGTTCTAGACGTAATTTCAACAACTATTTTAATTGTAGTGAAACCGACATGGTTTAATAAAACAAGATATTACATAAACTAAACAACACTTTAAATATATGCTCAAGCAGATCCCCATTTGTTTCAAGGCAATATCCTAAACAATCGTAAAACTGTCTTTGTGCATTACTTACCATCTACGGAGAGACTCTGTGGCAGTGGCCTGCTATGACCTCTTGAAGCTGTCATAATCCAATTTATTATTATACAGTTTATACAGAAAAAAATCGGCGGGAAAGAGATTTGGTGAACGAGCTGGTCAATTAATTTTGCAGTTCCTCTGACTTGGTGGCTGTTATGTATCAGGGAACAACCTTGATGGAACCACACAGCTCTTAAGTTAACTCTTAGATCTTCTGGAATTTGTTTTTATCCTTATGGAGGGCGTAGAGAAAGTAGTTTCCGTTCTTATAACGGCTGGTAGGAAATCGGAAATAGATGGTGTAAGTTTCTTCGCTATTTCTACTAATTAGCAAGAAACTTTGCATTAAAATTATTTCGATCGTATTCTGTTATGCAAATAATTTCCTACAATGAGAGAAAGTTTATTGTTGTTGCCTACTCAGAATGCTTTGTTGAGCGTCATAAATTATAATGATTATTGAGTGTTGGTAACAACCAGAAACCGTGTTACGTATTTTGCATAAGTGATTTTCCTGAATAACGTTTATTTTTAATTACGAGAAATCGTAATATCGAAGATTTCAAATTTGCTTTGTGTACAAGTTTACAACTTTTAGTGAGAGGCAAGGTAATTTTGCATTTTGCAAATAAATTATTAAAATTGAGATTGAATAAGTTACTCACATTAAAACTATGGCAATTGGTATAAAATAGAAAAAGTAGCAATACAGTTAACGGTGGTAAATAAACATTAATGATAAAATTCGGGATACTAGCATACATAATTATTGAAAAGCTACTTAAACGATAAGCACGCGATCGCAGAGAAAGAATTGTATTACAAGTAACGGTTTACCATCGTGTATTATTTTAAAGTAATAATAACAGCAAACCCGGAATTACAAAAACTTCCAACAGTAACTCAATACACGTCGGTCTAGAATCAATAATATCGAATCGTAAATTTGAGTCGACTTTAATTATACGTAATCAACATAGGCAATAATTTTTACCAATAATGAACAACACAACTAACTTTATGTTATTGTGTATATAAATACAAAGAATAAGGTAAAATTGAAAAATTTCTAACAGTAGACGTTAATATTTTTCTAAACTATTTATAACCATTTGTGAATAGCATTGAAGATAGTTAGGTATTCCTATTAGGAATACCTAATCACAAGTTTCTTGAACTGCTTTACTGCGTTTCTTGTTTAGTAGAATTCACAATTTTATGTAATATAATAATAGTAATAATAATAATAATAATATTTATTGTAAGAACAGAATTAAAACAAAAAATACATTATTTAATATTTTTACAATGATAAACCCACAAAGTCGTAAGTCATTTAATTAATATTAAAGAGATAATAATTGAATAATCACTGATAACCTAAATACAAAAATGATGTATTAATATTATAGTTTAAAATTTTAAAGAAACCTTGAATAATATCAAATCAATATTATATAAATATTCTTAGAAGCTATTACTGAAATAATTTTTATTAATAATCAAGTTTTAAATTTTAAAAAAACCTTGAATAATTTCTAAATTAGTATTATATAAACATCCTGTTAAGTTGTTTTTTAAAAGATTTTAAGCTATGAGATTTTTTAATTTGTTGAGGTAGTAAGTTAAAGATTCTAGGGGTAAAGCAGCTGTCCCATGGACTTAATTGATTTGGGAGTTCTATAAGCAAACCTTTTTGACCGAGTATTATAATAGCTGTGATCAATTAATTCAAGCTTATTTTTGGGTTCAAAAGTATAAATTCCTAAAATTAATGTAAACAACTGACGTGGATGTCATAATTTTGATTCCTTATGGAGAGAAATAGATGAGGTAGTATTATCTTTATGTAACGAAACTAGATAATTGTTTTAAAATGTTTATGTATATTCACTAAGATTAAATCATTTATATACACTTATTTATTTAAATAATTATTTCATAAGATACTAGCAACAACGTTTATATTTATGTACATTTATATTTATGTTCATCAGTAACTTACAGTACGAAATGCAAAGTTTGATATTTTTATCTATTTAGTTAGGTTAAAAATCTTTTGGTAAGAAGCCTTATTTATATTTGTTCATATTGCAGTTTCATTGCTTTTCACTTGCGCCGAATTAATTTTTAAAATTCGTGCAATTTTTAGGAGGAGTTTTTTCTTTATTTTATGTATATTAAAATACCTCCTAATATAAGCAATAGATGGCTCTACTATTATTTGTCATAAACTAAGGGAATTTAATCTACTGTTTATATAGAAAAGATAAATTCTAGAGTTAGATGGAATAGTGTAGAATAAGAAATTAGTCAAAATAATTATGTAATAAATTACTATGCTATGACTCATTGCTGACCTAATTGAATTGACAGATATCGGTTACCGCAATCAGTTATTTGGTATTACGTGATCATTTTATTTTAAAAAAGGTGCTGGATGTTTCTAGAATTTTCCATTAGATTTTTATTGTTTCTAATTTTCGTTATACTGCCCCCGCCTTAAGAGTGTTACGTCCCGTAACAGTGACCTTGAACTTTGAACTTACGATGGTTTTGCCTTTCTTGGCGAATGTCGAAATCTGCACTGCGATCCATACTTGCAGGACCATTTCTTGAAAAAAATGGCAGACCACAGATTTGTCGTTGGTGGAGTTCCTTTTGGATTCCAACTACACATCAGGATCTTGATACCAGTTCCTTGAAACACTATCTCAATTAAGCTGGTTTAGGCCACAGCCGAGCTTTGGTACAGCTAACTTTCTACTGCCGCCGGCACAAATATGTTTCCCTAAATCCCATAACGCTTTCCACAAGTCTTCATAACATGGTTTCTGATCCGATAATGCTTTTGTCACAAGGTAGCAAATACTTCGCATACCTTGACGGTGGCTGCGTAGTTGGTGGCATGCCTTTCCAATTTCTGGCTCTTGTTGCAGTATTTCTTCTACGTCACGATATCACTTTTTAAACACAACTGCGATGAAGCGGGACATTTGGGTGTCTTTAGCGACACAATGGGCCAAGGGGTACTCCTCTGGTACATCAAACAGATTTCTGTACTCCAAATCTAGGTTTATCGTGTCCCGAGTAGGTTATCATAAAGTCAGTAAATGATTGTTCGTTGTTTTTGACTCCTAATTTTTCCATTTCAAAATAGTTCGCCCTTTGCACACGTTGTTGCTGTACCTGTTCGACGTTCCTCCCAGCATATGGGGCTAACCGATTCATGTGAACCACTTTAGGCTTTCCTCTGGGCAATTTCGTAATTCGGTAGATTCTTTGATTCTTTTTATCGCTTTATAAAGACTTTCCCAAGATCAATTTAGGAGATAGACCTCGTCGTCGCTGAGGTTGGTACAACCAGACTAGATCACTGGGTTGAAATCCTCCCGTTTTGGAACTTAGATCATACTGGACTTTCATTCGATCGCTGACAATCTGGATGTTATTGGGAACTAACTCATGTATAGAATTTAGTTTCTTTCGTAAGCTTTCAGGATACGCATTTCCAGCGACCTCCTCCTCTCCAGGCTTATTACCAAACTCCAAATCACACGGTAGTCTCATTTACGCCCAAATAATACTCTATCTGGGGTCTCTCCTGTCGTTTGGTGTAAAGCTGATCGACATGTTATCAGAAACAGATGTAAGTACTGGTCCCAATCTCTTTGATGGTCCGAGACAACCTTTGACAAATATTTTCCCATTGTTTGATTCATGCGTTCTCCATTCTATCTGGCTGTGGGTGAAGTGCAGTTGTTCTGGTTTTGCGTATTTTCAACAGTTAGCAGAGACTTTGGTAAACATCATAAAGTGTTGTTTACTACCTGTCAGCAATTTGGAAAGGGAAAGGACCGAAGGGTCGTAAACCTTACTTACTTTGTATGATTTGTATAATTTAATATTGTAAGCGATTATTGTCGAATTATTATCTTTTTTTTAATTTTGAAAATTTTCAATAGATTTCAATAGATCATACGTCTCTATTCTTACTTGCTGAAATATATAAGTCGTTAATTGAATTGATTTCGTGAGATCGCTAGGGTGACTAAGTAGACATTCGTCAAGACCGAGATTACAAGGGTCAATATCAGGTAACAGCACGGGTCGTAAATATTAATATCCATTATAAGAAGGGTTTTAATCCTGAACTGGTTGATAAAAATCAATGCAGCTTCGAAATAATGTGTCTGCTTCATTCTAAAACCAAACAAAGATTAGGTAACTAAAGTAGGTAATCACGTAATTTAGTATAATTGTTAATAGCTGCCAACGGAGCAGAAACCACCCTTAAATAATATTAGTCGGTAAGCGTTTTTCCATTGTTACTATTATATTATTTATATTATAAAAAATCTGGTGTGAAACAACACACGACTTTCTCTTACGCACATATATATGCCAATATTGCCCAAAAATTATTAGATTATTGTCTACGTTTATTTTGGAAACAATAATTGTAACAGTCACCCATCCAAGTTACTGGACAGGCGAAAGGCTGCTCAACTCCGGAAATTTTC
>JAHWXV010140033.1:0-22316 GCA_024586415.1 Phrixothrix hirtus
TGGCTTTACATCTAACTTTCTAATTGGTCCTTATTTCTATGAAGAAATGGTAAATGGACAAATTAAAACAGTAACGGTGAATGGGCAGCGATATCTTCGATTGTTACAAAACTTTGTAATACCAGAATTACAGAATCATGATATCGCAAATATTGTTTTTATGCACGATGGCGCCCCCCTCACATACACAATCTCGTAAAAACACTATTAAGAAACACATTTGGTGATCGTGTAATTCGCAGACATTTTCCAAACAGATGGCCTTCTAGATCACCAGATATTAATCCAGTTGACTATTGATTATGGGGTTACCTCAAAAAAATGATGTTTCTTAGTAGACCTACTACTCGTGAGGAATTGAAACAATCCATATCACATGTCATTGAAAACATTCCACGGAATGCCCTTTACGATGCAGTTCATAGCATAGAATAATGACTATCTCTCATTGAACAGCATGGAGGTGGTCATCTTTAACTTTTTCTTATTTGTTCTGTTTTATGATAAAATTCCGTTTATTTAGAAACAAAATGGCGTTTTTATTTTTTCAGCGTCTCAAAAGTTAGCAAACCAATGGCCATTTAAAACTGGGAACTTGCTTTTGAATAACCTGATATATCAAAATAACATACGACAGAAACAAACAAACTGACATTTTTCTTATTGACAAAAACGAAAAGTACAAACTGGGGAGATTTATTGTTTAAAAATAGCGACATCTAAATTTTATCCATTATGTTAGTCACAATCTTCGAACCGCTGAATTATATTAATTACGCCCTTTGGAGATGTGACAGAAGTTTCCTCCTTAATTTTAACTTTTAAGTTTGCCATAGTCACCGGGAAATTGTCGTAGATTTTCCCTTTAGGGTATCATCACAGAAAGAAATCTAATGGAGATAAGTCGGGGCTCCTTGAAAGTCAATCGATATGACCTCTACTTGAGATTAGTGTTTCAGGAAACAATCTTTGAAATACGGCATTTGAGGCATTAGATGTGTGGCAAGTTGCTACATCCTATAGTAACGACGGGTTGTCAATGTAATCTGGCCGTAGACGCGACTCTAATATGAAATATTGATTAATCATTGCGATATAGCGTGCTGAATGCGGCTCTATTATGCTTGTTGATGATATAGCAGCCCACAAAGTGACTATTAGTGCACTATTGAACGGTCGTTGATGCTTCAAGCGCAGATTTGTTTCTCCTCAAAATCGTCTGTTATGTTTGTTTACGTGACCGTAATATTGTTAAAGTATTCAAAGTTCTCTAACATTTCGATAAGCAAATTCAGCCGTTCTGCGAAGTCAATTTCCTTCAATTACTGCACTAATTGTATTTTGTAAGTTTTTAATTTTAAATCTTTGTGAAGAATTCGAGGCACGGTTGACCTATGTAACTGGAGTTGTGACGATCGTTTACGAATGCTAACTCGCGTATTCTGTCTAACCGATTGGCGAACAAGTGCTACAATTTCGTTATTCTTGGAGGTCCGGACGGCCTGTCCAACGCGCTCCCGTGATGGATCCTGTTGATTGAATCGGTTTTAGCCAAGACAATATCACAGCAGCAGTTAGGGCCTGCTCAGTATTGTGTAATCGATAATGCTGTCGATATAGACGTCGCGCGACAACTAACTAATTGCTGTTTTGATAATTCGCACAATGGACGTTGTTCACCTGTAAAGTTCTGCCTGGCTATTGATTCTCCCAGAACCACTCTAGATTGCGCTACTTTCCCCGCCCTTTTGCTAATGTCCTATATCGCGTAATTTGATGAGCAAATATTTAACAATATCTGAGACACCCCATAAAATATTTCAAAAATAGAGGATACTGCGTGAACCGTAGAATATGGTTTCCTTTGGATTTTTTCAAAAACGTTTAGTTTTCGATTTATAAATTTAGAAAATTTAAATGACAATTTGACCTAAATACAATCCTGGCAACGAAATTAATGGGACTGTGAATCAAGGAATTGTAAAGGTCTGCTACTATGATTCAATATTTCTAGTACACGTATATCATTTAAAACGTGGTTAATTAGTTGACCTATTCAAAGTACTTTGGTCTTATTTACATTCTTTTTTTTAAATCACCTGTTACTTATACTTTAATTTTTAAATTTTAAAAATATACTCAGTGACATGAAAATCGCAACACCGAGAAAGCGTAGGAATTTTTTGACCAAACTTGGCAGAAACTTCTAACTACTAAAAGGTAGCAATTGATTAAAATTTTAAAGAAAAAGAACAAAATATAAACATAGTTTTTATTAATAATGGGTTGGTCCCTCCCTATTGGTTACATACTCTCTCACCCTTCGTGGCATCGAATTTAGCAGATGGTCGATTTCCGATTGAGATATTGTGTCCCAAGCAACTTGTACTTCGTGCTGTAGAGCTTGTAGCGTCTGCGGAGGATGCAGCAAGTTCCTCAGTCTTCTCCCCATAATGTCTAAAACATGTTTCATGGACGAAATATCGGGAGATCGCAGTGGCCATGACAAAAGATTGACATTATGCTCTGCAAAACGGTTCATAGAACGTCTTGCAATATGAGAATGGGCATTATCCTGCTGAAAAAGTGGGTCTTCGAACTGCTGAATAAATGGAAGAATATGGGGTTCTTCCATTTCATTCACGTACCACTGGGCGCTCATATTGCCTCAGATGAATACCAAACGAGACCTACTTCCATAACTATAGCACCCCCATACCATAATCCTCACAGCGTGGTGCACATGCCTCGCAACAGAAAATTCAACATTGCGCCGTCCCCCACGTATTGGTCTAACCTTCATACGGACATCATCCATCTCCAAACAGAATCTGGATTCACCGCTGAACACCACCCTACGCCACTCCAAGTTCCAGTGCAATTGCAACGTACACCACTCCAAACGTTACTGTCGGTGTTGAGCCGTTAGTGGTAACACAAGATGTGGCCGATAGTTTGCAAGCCGCAAGCTCTGATTCTGCGGTAAACCATTCGAAGGGTTACAGGATGACCTTCGTTAGGTAACCATTGATCGTAAATTGATCTGGTACTGGAGCATCGGTCTCTTGTTACCATAAGCCGATCCTGCACATCATTTGTTCTTCTTCTCCCTCCAGTTCTTGTTCTGCGACGTGCATGACCATTCCTAGTCCATGCCTGATAGCAAAGGATAATGGTGGATTGGTTCCCGTTAAGGCGATTTGCAAATTCTTTGAACGACAAACCACTTTCGCGCAAACCAACAATACAATCTCTATCAAATTCGCTTAATTGACGGCTATTTCTACGTTGGCGCACTCTAAGCATGATCACACTCTCAAAACAAACGATCACAACTGAAAACACTAAAGAACTGAGCAAAATCTCGCAAAACATACACCATGTAACATTGTTAGAAAAAACTGAAAGAACTGTCAGATAAGTCATTATCTCTTGATCCATAATTATAAAATTTTAATCAATTGCTACCTTTTAGTAGTTAGAAGTTTCTGCCAAGTTTAGTCAAACAATTCCTATGCCTTCTTGGTGTTGCGATTTCCATGTCACTGAGGATATTAATTAATTTCTTATTATCTCCTAATAAAATAAAATTACTTTAGCAATCAAAATAAACAATAAATACGATTCTAAGTCGTTTTTCGTTGAATGTTATACAAAGTGTCCGAGATATGACGATCATTATGTTAACTGCAGATTCACCTTAATAAGCGCGACATATAAGCGCTTATAAACTACGTGTCTAAATTGTATAGTTTTTGAAATATTTGCAATTAAAGTTTTAGTTCGTCTCTGCGTTTTAACTTGGTCTACTGTATTCAACAAGAAATGACTGGTTAACTGTGCCTATTTAATGACAGTATGACGCATACGATTTCAGAGCACCATTAATGATGTTTTTATCTTATTATTATAAATACCCGCAAATGTAGTGATGGGCTAATTACTGCTTAAAATAGAAAAGTTTTATTTTCTTCCTTAAAATTTCTAGTGGTCTGTTAATTCTGCAAATTTATAATTTCTTTAAAATAAAAACAGGTTTTTATTTAATAGATACCATTTTTAATACATTTGTACTCGTATTATTGAATATGAAATCATTTTTAAAATAAATTTCAGTTTTAAAACTGTTTTACATCGTTTTAGGTCGCTTTTATATAGCGTTAAATTGTTTTTATGAAATATCTTCATATTGTTAATATCTGCAATTAATTATTTGCGTATAATTTAAGTTTTGTGAAAATAGTCCAAAATCTAAATACGAAATAAATTTCATATAAATTTGATGTAATTTGTGCGCAGTTATAAATATCTTTTCATGCAAATTAACATGAATTAAATAGGTTTTAATTTTGTACATACATACCTATTAAAACATGTCAATTTTAGATATTTATTAAATACGTTTTATAATAATTAATGGATCAATAATTTATAAGTAATAAGGAATAGTTTTAAAGATAAAAGCAAATTAAGGATTTTTAAAAGAATACCTTTTATTATTTTTATTAAAACAGCTGACGCAACTTTGCGCTCGATAAACTTCATGAATAGTAAATGTAATATGATATTTGTAAACAAACAAACTGATATTAATGTGTTCATGATAGATTTGTACGTGAAAATTTGTAAACATTGTTTTTTCGAACTAGAATAAAAATTTGTACAGATTTGAAATCCCCAAGAGCCCGTCTACACGTGTGTTAAATAATGCTCCTTATATCCTAGATATCCTGTATATAATATTAATACAATAACTTTTTTCATACATTTCGATGTCAGGCAGTGTATAAAATATATAGCTCATAACGATTTCATTCGGTGTAAGCAATTTATAACCATTTGCAATGCTCCTAACGTCTAACATAATGTAATGTGTTCAATGGAGATACAAAATGTGCCAGGTAAAGCCAGCGTATTTGTAAGCTGGTAAAGTAATGTAAAATCATGTAAGTGTGTATTCCAGACTCAATATTTTTAACAGAATATGTATACATTGTAAGATAATACCCAAAATGTGAGTAATACACAGTAAGAGCAGCCATCGACACGGCATACAGGTCAAACAATATTTTGTGCAATTAATTGTGATTGCTAATATTTCAAAAACTAGACGTTTTTAAAATAGGTAATTAATATGAAAATTTTGTTCTACGTTGCGTGAAGTATTTACAGTACGTTGATACACCCTGTATAATATATGTTCACTGCTTCTTAATTTCTCTTACGTATATGAAATATAGTAGAGAAAGTTATGTTTTCGGTCAAAATTTTCGTTGTACAGTTTTTAGCAGAATACACGTTTTCAGGTACCCTGAATCCGAAAAAAAGGTTTTTAGCAATTGGTCTGTGTGTGTGTGTGTGTTTGTGTGTACGTGTATGCGTGCGTGCGTGCGTGCGTGCGTGGGTGCGTGCGTGCGTGCGTGCGCGTATGCGTGTGCGTGTGCATGTGCGTGTGCGTGTACGTGAGTACGTGCTTGCGTGCGTACGTCCGTGCGTGCGTGCGTGCGTGGGTGCTTGCGTGCGTGCATGCTTGCGTGCGTGCATACGTGCGTGCATCGCTGGCTGGATGTGTGTGTCGCGCGTGCGTGTGCGTGTGTATGTGCGTGTACGTGCTCGTGTGCGTGTGCGTGTGCGTAAGCGTGAGCGCGTGCGTGTGTGCGTACGTGTACGCATGCACCTGTGTATGTGTACGGATGTGGTCAATATATCTCGAAAACCAAACGTCGTAGAAAAGTGAAAATTTATATATAAGTTTATTACCATCTTAACACTTCCGTGTAATAATTTCGTTAAAATCGAATGTCACTTTATTCTTGTGATTTTTAGGTTTTTTGCAATTTTTTGGAAAACGGCTGTAACAATTTTTTTAAACTCGCCACGTTTCTTGCGCCTGTAATGCTATATTACATTAACTAATTTATTTCTCTGAGAAAATTCGTTGAAGTGAGTTATTGAGAAAAATCGCTAGAGTTAAGCATGGTTCTGTCTGATGAGTAACTGACCGTTCCAATTATCGTCCTCAAAATAAAGATAAATTAATATTTTAATGATTTGTGTGAATTATTTACGTACTTAATTACTTTTTATTTAAATGTATAAATTACATTTGCTTTAAATGAGCTCAAAATTTAAGTATAAAACTCTTAGTACATGTATAAAGGCAATTATGAATGGATGAATTATTTATGCTTTTAAATTAATTTTAAAGTTTACAATTTTGGTGTCTAGAAAAGTCACTAACGTCAATAAATTCAAATTAAATTTAAAATGTGTAAGAGAAGGTCGTGTGTTGTCTCACACCAGTTTTTTTTAAAGATTTCTTGGCGTTAATAATTAGAATACCGTGAAAACAATAAGTAAATATAATTAGTTTTATAAAAGAGGTTTCAAACGTAATTAACAATTTGAAAACTACATATGCATAGTTTATTAACCCTAGAACAAACGTTTCTTATGAAATGTTATTCAAGTTTTCGATTTCTAACGACAATTTAAATGGTATAATTTTACAAAAAAAAATTATTACTGTCATTTCATACTTCTGGTAAAACGATTTTATTTAAAACCTTCTTATAGTTGTTTGACCTATTAAAATGCTTGGCTTTGTTTACTTTTTTAAAAATAACTTCTTAAAATAATTTCAATCGGTCGTTATACTTTAATTTCTTCATTTTATGACTATTGATTATTCCCTCATTGTTTCATAAAATAAATTATCTTATCGACGAAAATAAGATGTTCAAAATTTTGTGCAAGTGAATTATTTGCAATAAATCATCTTTGTTCTTAATTGAAGTAGCATTTACATAATAAGCTTTTAATGCTTCTTGCTATCAGAACCACGAGATTGTAAATAGTTTTTTGTTAAATGTTTAGGTAAAATAGCTAGAATATTTTTCAAAACATTTGATGTAAGGTGATACTAAATTTATAATCCATAAGCTTTTCATTGTTGCTACTCTAGTTGTGTAACTATTGGTAGTAATTCTAACATCTGTAATTATTTACGTGTTCAAAGGCAACATTGCAAAATATCAGGTTAAGTAATGCCATATTCTTAATATACAGGGTGTCTGTAAATCAAGAGAATTACTTTAATACCAGATATACAAGTGTCCAGAATATATGAGCATTATTTAACACACATGTATACGGGCCCTTAGTGAATACAAATAAAAAAAAATCTCGGTAAATTTTTGCGTAAAAATCTGTCACGTATACGATCCCAATTACTTTTTACTGTGAAACATAATTGAACACAAAATTCAACTTTGTTTCTGTTTACAAAATATCATATTACGTTTACCATTAATGTACTTTTTCGAGTTCCTAGTCGTCAGCTGTTTTAATAAAAAAATAATAGAACGTATTCTTTTAAATCGCTTAAAATTGCTTCTTTTCATAAAACTACTGCTTATTAATTATAAATTATTTATGAATTGCTTATTATTAAAAAAGTAATTTGTTAAATATCTAAAATTGACATAAGTTTTAATATTAGTAGGTATATTCAAAATTAAGGCTTGTTTGATCCACATTAATTTGTGTAAAAGAAATGTATTAATTACTGTATACAAATTACGTCAAATTTGCATGAAACTTACTACTTTGATTTCGAACTATTTTCACAAAATTTAAATTATACATAACGCAATTGATTGCAAATATTAATAATATTAAGATATTTATCAAAATGCAATGTACGTTTAGAAAGACGGCGATTTAAACTGTCATTAAATTAGCACATAGATTGTTTATAAATTTTGTGTAAAATTTAATATCATGTTAAAATGGCTTAAAACATTCTAGGCCATTTTTAAAAGTGAAAGTTAGAATAACGTTTTTCCTTCCAAATAATGCAAATATACTGAAAATGCTATCTATTAAGTAAAATAATCTATTTCATTTTAAAGAAATAGTAAACATGCACAATTAAAAGACGACTAGAAATTTTGAATAAGAAAATCAAACCTTTTATTTTAAACTGTAATTATCGATTCAATGCATTTACCGGTATTTAATATTCAGCTGAGACTAAGTTAAAATCATGGGCAAACTGAAAATTTTAATTGAAAACATTTCGAAAATTACGCAATTTAAACACATGATTTATAAAAGTTTTTTATCGTACATACAAGATGTATCTGTTGTTAACGTTATGCTGCTTACTTTGTGGACACCCTGTATCTTGGTATGTACGAAAAAAAGTACAATAAATTTTTTTCTTAAATTATATAATTTTCGAAATATTCGCAATTACAGTTTTGAGTCCAACCCTGTGTGTTAGTCTGGATGACTATAATATATAACACAATTTGACACGTTCGTTTAGAACAATTATTCGGTGACCTATACCGATTATTGATGCTAGATGTTATTTAAAGGAGTGTACATTTTTACGACAAATGTAATTATTAATGAGCGTAAACTGTTTTTAAAATGTTTATAGTCTACTTATTTATTAGTTCTGTAAGATTAAAATTTCAACGTGAGTCAGTATACCAGACCCGAATTGGTAAAAAAATAATTTTAATGCATGTATGCATATGCTAAGAAAATTATGAAAAACAATTTTTGACTGATATCCATTGGCAAAGTTTTTTGGGAACTTTAAAAAGTATGAATTTTTTAATCATAAATTCTATTTAGTAGATTCAAACAATAGAGATCTAACTTCATTTAACTATTCTACAGAATTTAACGCGTGTTTGATAAATGCTAAGGATCTAATCGATGTTTAAAATAACTACTTCCTAGTCATGATGTAAAAATAAATTTACCTAATAACGTAAAATTTCAGTAAAAATTCTAATTTTTATTATTAATGAACAAATATTAATTATAAAAATGATGAGTTTAAATTTTTACGGAAATAACATCTAAACATCTAATTCAATTCTTATACACATACAAGCCGAATGGAGTATAAGATGTAATGCGATATGAAATAAACACAACAAAGTGTTTTGAGTTTTAAATACAACTATTAGTTTAATGTAGGTCGACAGGGCCGTATTTTTCATCAATTTTTAAACAAAAAATTTCAAAACAATTTCTTCAAATTCAATTAAAATTTTTTATAGATTCGTATTTACTGAAGTACCCGTGTACATTCATATTAAATAATTCGTTTTATTTCACAGATACCCTGTACTATAGAGTAGATGCTTTTAATATATGTATACACTATAAAATAGTACCCAAACGATACCATTGAATAATATTTAACAAGAGTAACGATCATTGTTTGACATGGCAGATCAGTGTCAACTAAATTACAGGATTGAACTTCCAACTATAATCATCATTATATTAAAAATTGTTTTTGAAAAAACATTATAAAAACTGTTTTGTTTCGCGGTTCATAAATAAATCACATTTTTCACATTATCAGTTATTTTAGGGACACCCCTTATAAACTCTCTATCAAGATAGAGCTAATCTAAAACGATTGCCAATAATTTTATTTTTAATTGATATATATTCAACATTTCCTATAGCTGATAACTCCGCTACTCGAATTTCAAAAACTACAGTGCAAGATGATATAATTTTAAAATTAAAAATGGCATAACGTGATAATGGAATTTATTAAGGCTGATCATTGTATTAAGTATACCAATTTTTACCCTAATTGATTTAAAATTTGACGGATAAAAATTTCGATAAAAATTCATCATCCTATCCTATACATTTCAAATGAAATATAGCATACTATAACAATAAGGATTTTGTTTACATTTCTTTGGTAATCTTTCAAAATCATTTGTTTGTATATATTAATACACGTAGACATATACTACCATTGAATTGATGACGGTGTGAAGGGAAGAACAAACGCTGTGATGCACTGCAGATGCCCAACCAAGATGTACGACTCTAGGGGCCGCATTTATCCAAATTCGAAGAAGCCGAAAAATAATTAAGGACATGGCCCGTGAAAGGATAATAGATCTGTACAGTAGTCCTTGGGCACCACCATCTGTACTTGTTAAGAAGAAATATGGTAGCTCTAGATTATGTTTGAATTACCGTCGTTTAAATAATGTGACCAAAAAGGACACCTACACTCTTCACAGAATTGACGACACTTTAGACAAGCTTTCCAGCTCCAAATGGTTTTCGACTTTAGACATGAAAAGAGGATATTGGCAAGTTGGTATGAAGCCTGAACATTGGAAAAAGGCGGCGCTCTCCATTGGATCTGATTTCTGGCAGTTTACAGTGATGTCCATTGACTTATGCAATGCACCAGCAACGTTTGAAAGGCTAATGGAATTGATGTTGGGAGGGATGTCGTGATAAACATGTCTAGTATACTTGGACGATGTTATAGTTATTGGAAAGTCCATTGATGAACACCCGAAGAATCTTGAAGAGGTATTTCAAAGACTGCAAAGTGCACATCTATAGCTTAGTCCAAAAGAGTGCAACTTGTTTCAAAACAAAGTGAAATACTTGGTGTAGTAGCTGACCCAGCTAAAATTCAGTCTGTGCAAGACTTCTTGGGGTTATGTACTACTATCTTCGATTTACAAGTGCATTTGCAGACATCGCAAAACCCCTTACAAAACTTACTCAAGGAGAGGAACCATATTTATGGAACAATATCTGTCAGGAGTCATTAAAACATTTAAACGAACTTTGATAACCGTATCCATACTCAGTGACCCTAGAATGGAGGGGATATTTGTCTTAGATGCCGATGCTAGCCACGTCAGCATCGATGCTGTGCTGTCTTAAATCCAATGTAATTGGATATTTCAGCAAAGTGTTTTCCAAGCCTGAAAGCGGAACTATTGTATAACGCGTAAAGAATTGCTAACAATGGTAAAGGTTGTTAAACGCTTTTACAGATACTTTTACAGACGAAATTTCTTGTTGAGAACTGATCACGCAACGTTGAAGTAACTGTTACAGTTTAAAAATCCAGAAAGCCAAATCGTGACTTGGATTAAACGGGGAAAGTGGAGCATCGTAGCGGAAGAAATCATTGAAACAATAACGTTTTATCAAGACGACCTTGCTCAGAAGATAACAAACACTGCTCTCGATTGGAGCCAAATGTTGAAGAACCTTCTGTCAAAAGTACTACTGTAATAAATAGGATTGTGTCACGCAAGATCAAGAAAGCGACCCAGATCTGAAGTTGCTATTAAAATGGAAGAATGAAAGTCAAATACTAGGTTGGCAGGGAGTGGTTCCATTCAATTCCGTTGTCAAAGCGTATTGGTATCAATAGGATACTTTACAGGTTCAAGATGGCCTTTTGAAAAGGCCCCTGGGTGATGATAGTAGAAATGAAAGACCAATGTTGCTGGTGGTTCGGAAAAACAGTAACGGAATTTTTGCGAAAATTGCATGATTATCCATCGGGAGGACATATGGGAGTAAAGAAAACTCTAGAAACGGTACATGAATAATTTTATTCGATAAACTGCAGAGATGTTAAGGAGCGATATCGAAAATGTGTAATATACGCTTTTGGGGCTGTTCTATTAGTACGACGAAAAGCACCGATGAAGCAATATAATGTGGGTAGCCCATTTGAAAGAGTAGTAATTGATACAGTCGGTCTACTTCCGGATCAAGAGGCAGTTATAATGGCCGAGACCTTGTCGAAAGAACTGTTTAGCCGTTTAGAAATTTTATTAGAATTACATTCAGATCAGGGACAAAGTCTCTACAAGCTGTTGAAAATACGCAAGACCAGAACAACTGTTCTTCATCCACATTAAGACGAACTGGTGGAACGAAGGAACCGCACGTTGGGAAAATATTTGTCAAAAGTCGTCCCAAACCATCAAATATATTGGAACCAGTACTTAGGTACATTAATTCTTAATAGCATATAGGTCAGCTGTAAATGGGGCCACAGCAGATACTCCAAATGTATTGTTTGGCCGTGAAATTAGGTTATCGTGTGATTTCGAGTTTGGTAGCAACTCTGGAGAAGATGAGATTGCTGGAAATGAATATGCCAAAGGTCTTCAAAGCAAACTAAATTCAATTCATGAGAGAGTTCACAATAATATCCAGATTGCTAGTGATGGAATGAAATTCACTATAATGTAAGTTATAAAGCGGGAAGTATTCAACGCAATGATCTAGTTTGATTATACCGGCTTCAACAACGAAGAGGGCTACCTTCCAAATTTCAAAGACCCTAGGAAGGTCCGTATAAAATTGTAAAAAGGATTAACAATATAATATATCGAATAATGAAATTAAACAAAGGAAAGCCCAAGGTAGTTCAGATGAATCGGTTGGCTCCATACGTTGGGAGGAATGCAGAACCAGGAGAAGTAGAACGTGAACAAAAACCAAACTACATTGAGTTCGAAAATTTAAAAGTAAGAACAGTGAACAGTCATTTACTAAATTCATGTCAACCTATTCGAGAGCCCAAAAAGCTGAGTTTGGAGTTATCACTTACTAATACAGAAATTTGTTTAATGTACCAGAGAAGTACCTCTTAGCTCATTGTGTCGCTAAAGATTGCCAAATGTCTCATGATATCACAGTCCAATTTAAAAGGAGGTATAGTAGCGTAGATAAACTACAGCAGCACCTATTGCGTCGTCACTGCTAACGTATGAAAAGCATTTACTATCTTGTGATGAAAGCATAATCCCATCATAATCCACGTTATGAGGACTTGTGGAAGGTAATATGGGACCTAAGAAAGAAAATTAGCCGTACCAAAGCTCGATTGCAGTCCAGATGAGTTTGACTGGCGCGTGGTACGTAATATGTTAGATGTAGTGTTTCGAGACACAGGTATCAAGACCCTGAGATATAGTTGGAATCCAAGAGGAACACCACAAATGACGAAATCTGAGGGCTGCCACTTTTTCAAGAAATGCGGATGCAGGTATGAATCGCAGCGCACATTCTGGCATTTGCAAACAAAGCTAGGTCGGTATTATGGGACGCAACAGTCTTAAGGACGGAGCAGTGTAACAAAATGAAAACACGAACTTTGTGGAAGACTATGGAACATTCCAATAGGTTCCATAGAACTAAAATAAATGATGCAGTTACGAATGCCTCATTACTTCACTTGATACCTAAATAAATTCAAGGTCACAGAAAGAGTAATGGCATTCAGAATTTATTATATCGGCATTCTGAGTTATTTTATTCCTTAATTTTCTGGAATATTTCCAGATTATCTCCTTAATATATAACAGCAGTTTAAATTTCGTTAGTTTAGTTTTCCCTAAGAACTTGTCTTGTTAAGAAGTTGTTATAAATAAATATAAATATAAACGTTTATTACTAGTGTACTATAAAATAAATATTAAGTTGAATACGTGTGGTTATATAATTATAAGTTAGCGAAGATAAAGGCTTTTAAAGCAATTAACTAGTTTCGTTTCAATAGATTAATAAAAAATTTGTGTTTCAATTAATTAATTTAATTTATGTAATAAATGTGCTTTTTGGAAGTTTTATTCAGCAATATACAAATAAAGTAATATCCTCGTGAAATGGGCCAATATTTTCCTTTAACATTTAAATTATTTTTCAATTAGATAAATTGAAATAAAGCAATTATTAATATGAAAAAGATAATTGCTACATCAAGTTATATATTTTAGGAAACATTTTACAAAAATGAGAATAATATAAAGCGTAAAATGAAAAACACAAAATGACTTACTTGCTCTTTTGCATTCCTTTGGATCGTTTCTGTGTGAGGGTAAGTTCGGCTGTAAGTCTCTCTGCTTCTTTATCTTTTTCTGCAAGTTGTTTGCGTAAATCATTGGCTTCATTTTCTAAAACCTATAATCGATAGTATGAGTATGTGAAGTAATTAACTTGATAAGTATACTAACTTTAAATTTTTTATCTTGTAAGTCGTTTCCTTTAACTGAACTTAATAGCGATTTTTTATTAGTTTTTGTAACGAGTTTGTCTTGTAGATCCTTTATTTTTCTTTTCTGTGTATCTTTCTCCGCTTCTAATTCCTCTACTTTTTTTCGCAATACTGACGCTTCCTGTTCATTTAGTTCTAAGAGTAATTTCAATTCGGTTGGATCATCTTCTTCAGAAATGCCTTCATCCTTTTCAGTAGGAGGTTCTGGTGTGAGTCGATTTGGGCTCAACTTACGACCTACAAAGGTAATTTTATAACGCGAAGATTTAAATAATTAATATGCAACAATAGCGAAAACAACTGTAGAAAATGGCTAGTTATGTTAAATTTCACTCGGGAAAATATTAGTGTTAATTAAAGCGAGGTTAATGTATATGCAAAATATTTTTAAATTAAATGAAATGAGCTCCTTTCTTAGGAGACATTGTTAATTACACAACTTGAAGATGATTTTGAAATTTAATTAATTGCAACGTACTTTTGGCCTTTGTAGCCATTTTCTTCAGCTGTAACACCAGGGATTCATTATCATCTTCAATCCGCGATGCTTTCTTGCGCAAATTTTGAGCCTGTAAATAAAATAGCAATATATTACCTAATGGGGTTAGCAGAGTAGCCATTGGGGAAAATGATGTAGCTGGATGATACATTCTAAACATACTAAATGCACGATTTTCTATAGAACTCCAGATTGAAAACATAGAATACGGATTTTGATCAAGAATTGTAAATGTTTGTTCACTTTTATCGCAAATTCTAACACTAGCTTGGCAACCTTGATTGAATGTTTCCACTGACTTAGTTTGACAGCCTTTATTTTCAATATTCAGAAGTACTTGGGTATATTTGTTCTCTTTAATTAAATTTCTGTTAAAATATAAGCAATTTATATCAATATCAGTTTGACATCTAACATCACACATAAATTTTTGGGGATTGCATAAAGTTTTATGAGAAAACGTTAATGGATGCTGTCTTTTATAAATTGGAAGTTCGGGCGAATTTATAAGTTGCTTCTTCGTAGTTTGAAACTAATTGAAATATTTCTTAAAACTGAGAAATTAATAACATACAGCATGATTACCTCTTCTTCGGCAAATCTCAGCTGCTCCTTTAAATCGGCTTCACGTTCTATAGAATCCTGAAGGTCCCTCAACAATTGAACGGGATCATCCTGCGAACCACCTCTCGTAAGAGATTCTCGAGACACCTTCTGCGATTAAAAAAAGGAAGCAGTAGCAGTAACTTGTATTTTAGTTCTTAGTCGTACCCCTTCTGTTGAAGGAACTTTTGGAATGTTGCCTAGCATGGGAGCTTTCTTTTTTGTAGTAGATTCCTCTAGTTTGTTTAACTTAGAGTTAGCCTCATCCAAATCCTTTTGCAAACGGAGCGAAGTCTCGTTGGCTACCTTAAAATCCAATTCCAACTGTTTTATTTTATCCATATTATATTGCCCTCCTGAAACCTACAAATCTATTGTGGAGTATTTAGTTGTTTGTAAATATTATAACAAATACCTCTCTAAGTTTTTTTTCTGTTTCTCCCTTTTCTGCTTCCAGTTGCTCTGTTTTTCGTTCCGTTTTTCTTAACTTAAACGAAAGTATCCTGCAATTCTTTGTAGTTTGCTCTAATTCCTTTTTAAGTGAAGTATATTCATTTGCTTGATCTTCTCTAACAAAATAAATTAAATTTTTAATAAATGTAAGGAAATTATCTCATAATTACCTAAAATTATCTTGTAACTCTTCCATTTCTTCTTCAAGATCACGAAGTTCTTTTTTCATATCTTCATTTTCGTCCATTAATTCTTCGCATAGTGTTTCCGCAGCTAATAATTTTGATCGTAATTCGTCCGCCATTTTTTGAGCTGTTTGAGCTGTTGGTCTAGTATCTAGATCCTCTTCTAACTCTTTTACTTTCAAAGTTAAACTTTTTTTATCATCTTTTACATCTTCTAACTGATTCTGAAGTTCATTACACTTATGTTGTAGTTTAAGTACCTTAAATAGAAATTTATATTAAACGTGGTTATTTAAAAATAATAATTTTACTTCTGTCGCCGTGGTTTTGCTGGTTGTCGTTTCCATAGATGCTAATCGTCGTAATAATATATCGCTCTTTTCTCTATCTAATTTATCACATTTAGTTTTCATAGCTTCCAGTTCTTGTCTTAAGCTATCAATTTGATCCTGTAACTCATTCTCATGGCGGTCACCAACTAAGGTTGTATCTGTTGTTTCAGTTCCTGCATTGCTGATTGTATCATCTTCACTTTCTGTGCCGTCTATAGATGAGTTATAATTCTGCGGTTTAGTCTTTGATTTTACCTAAATAAATTTTGTTTAATTCGTTTTTAAAATGTCGGATAAAGCAAGTTTACTAATTAATAGACAAGCAAGATTAGTGTAATACGAAACAACAACGTGAAATCTTACTCCAATGAGAAGCTAAAGATTTTACATACTTATTAGTGAGCATATTATTGAAAATAAATGTTTGACATATTCTAAAGGATAGAAGGTATGGTAAATAAGACACAACACAACACTTATTTACTTGTATGAGGAATTGTACATCGTGATTAGTGTTTTCATCCACCGAAGCCTTAATTTCTTTAATGTGTATTTTTTTTGATCTCTCTTGCGACGATTCTTTAAGGGCTTGTAACTTTTTAGCTCTCGAAGCTAGAACTTCACTTTTGTTGAATGTTTGTGATTTTTCTTTTGTGCCCAAGTTTAAATTATCGGAAACTAAAAGCAACTTTAACTATAAATAATAATGGAAAAACTAAATTACCTATTCTTGGTATTTTATCTGTAGGTAATGATTTTCGTTTGGGAAGCGTAAAACTAACTGTAGGAATATTTGCTTGAGTATTATCTTCGAGATTAGCAAGATCTGGAGTGGAGGTCCAGGATGCCGGTCCACTACTGATATTGTTAAGTTTTTCACTATTTTCGCGTTCTTGAAGTAAATTTGAACTAGAAGACCAACTTCTTCTGTGTTCTTCCGGTTTATATGGCGAACTCCAAGAATTCAAATTAGGGGAAGATGAAGTATAATCGTCTCTTCGGATGTGTGAGTCATCGTCTCTTTTTTTGCTACCATGTTCTTTATAGTCTCTAAAATTTAATATAATAAATTGTTGTTCACGTCAAAAATATTTTTGATAAACAAATACCTAAAACAACGTTTGCATCGCGTTGGCCATCGTACTTGTGGATGAAAACCAAGCGGGCACAAAGGATCTCCTTTTGCAAGTGGATATAAGTGGTGCATATTAAAAAAATTAAATAGTTTAACGAATATTTAGATTTAATAATGTTATCCAATTTATATGAATAATGGTTGAATGTTACCGCAGCCTTCTGTCTATATGTAGAACTAGTGATACAAACACACCGTAAATTGTTCGGACGGGTTCTCTATATATAGCATGAGCATAGCACTATTTGCATTAGCGACCAGATACTTTCTATATTCGAAGCAAAAATACCAGAAATGGGATAGAGATACTTCGTCGAAACAATAACTCAATACATAAGAACTTTTTCAAAAACTAAGCGCAACGAGCTAATAATAAAATAATACCCGATTCTTCGACAATTTTTATAACATTCTTACTTACACACGTTTAAACGACAAAAAATTCGACACGCACATTTACTCATCGCACTTTTATTACATAACCTGAAGTAGTGCAGAAATTAAATTAATGTAAATATAACTGAAGGTTTATTTATATCACTAATTTTTAATATTAAATCTAAACATTCAGAAATTACGACGTAGGATGTAATTCGGAACAAGTACGCCACGTTCGAGTAGTAGCATGGACGGCGGTCGTCACGACGAAGCGTCGACCAAATTCCGCGCTTACCCAGTCTCCAACTTAAGGAATACACGCCAAACAATTTATAAATTGCATACGTTTTTCTCTTTCCTTCGATAGTACGACGTACTCTCTAAAATAAAATAGTAGTTATATTTTTATACATCTTCATGGATGCCGCCGCAGTTCGGGTTGTTATTTAAAATACCAAATAAAAATGAAATTTCTTAATCGGCGATTAAACAACTGTTGTATACAAAATGTGAAAATAAAAATATATTGCCAAAAAATTGTGTAAAATTTATTCAGGCGTGCCGGAAATGTTGTATCATCTATTTATATTTATTCATGAAGGATATATGTATTTATAAATAAAAAATAATAATCTTAGTTTTTAGGGGCAACCTGAAATTGAATTAAATAATTTATTATTTTCATCAAAAAAGTTTTAAAAATTATAAAACGTTATTTTTTTATTTATTTGAAAAGGGGACATGCGAGTTCTAGCAACCCAGTTACATGTCCCTTCATTTCGTTCACATATATCAATATAACAATAATCTAAAGTAAAAAATTAAATCAAATGATAATTGATAGCTATCTAACCATTGATGAAATTTAATTTAAAATTTAATGTTTGAAATTCAGTTTGAAGTTTGCTTGATAAACAAAAATATGAAAATTACAAAATGATTGCTAATTTGAAAACTATTTTTAATTATAAATGTTCATTTATTTTTACTCTTATGACATTTTACGGGCTTTTTACTTGTACGGAATTTTTAAACTTTCGCGCTATTCATAGGAGAAAACTTCAAGTTTTCGTTTATATTTTTAATTAAATTTAAACGAAATAACATTGATAAAGATCGATTAAACCTAAGTGATGTTTGTGAAATTGGATAATAAATCTTTGGTAGATTGTTAATTTTAGATCTATCATCAATTTTTTTTTATTAATTAGAATCCCTTGCTTTAGAATTTTTTCAAAATTTAGAATATCCACATTATTAAAAGTGAAACTGAGGTCAGTTTATAATTAATGATTTTTGAGAGTACTAATGCTAAGATATTGTTAAGTTTAACCTACCCATACTCTATTACATTGTTTGCGAGGCATTTTGTACACAACATGTATTTGCTTTTTGAGCGAAAACAAATTTTAATAATTTTTATATGCAATTTTGTAATTAAGAAATATTAAGGTCTTGTCTTTCAAAGAGGTGATGAACAACATGCATGTATACAGGGAGTCCCAAAAGTAGGTGACCCCGCGCAAACTATAGGTAATTTATGACCTGTAGAACAAAATTTGCTTATAAATATTTTTCAAGAACGTTTTTTAAATTTTGAAAACTTAAATGATATAATTTAAATACAATCCTGTCTACTAAATAAAAGGAATATGAATTGAACGATAGTACGACTGTAATTTAATATGCCTATAAAAACACGCAATATTCATTTAAGACGTGCTTGTAGAAATGTGATCTATAAAAGTTCTTTGGTCTTGTTTTACTTTCTTTAAAATAACAAAACAATTTTAAGTCGGCTGTTACATTTTAATATTCAATTTTTATACATATTGATTGTTTCATTGCTTGCTACCAAAATTATTTATTAAAAACACAAGATTCTAAATTACCAGACATGAAAATAATACAATTAGCTTCTTTTAAATTTTGTAACGTGTTCAATGGAGATATTCTAAAACAAAATAAGCGGTTCTTTTTACAGTGACCATTTATTTTGTTTTCTTTACAAAAATGAAATTTTTGCTTACCTGTTAGAGTCGTAGACCGGAGATTGAAAAGTGCTGTTCTAAAATGTGTCAGGTAAAGTAACCTAAAATCCTTAACTTTATCTTCTAGAATACATTAGGTATTTTCAGAAACAAACATATTTCATATTTTAAGATATACAGATGAGAAATACACATTAAGAACAACAATATTACTATCCGGAATGGCGTGCACTCTCGTGTTGGATTTAATACTATAATTGTTAATATTTCGTAAATTATACGTTTTTGAAAAAGATTTTACAACCAAATTTTGTTCTACAGGTCATAAGGTACCTACAGTTTGCGCGGTGTCACATTTATATTCACTAATATTAGGATTATTTATATACACTTATTTATTTAAATATTTATTTCACAATGCACTAATAACAAACGTTTATGTTTCTATTTATGTATAACAGTAACTAATAGGATAAGATTTTATTTAAAATTAAAAGCTAAGAGAACTTAATCTGCTATTTATATAGAAAGAATAAATTCCAGAACAGCAAGGAAGAAATTAGTCATAATAATGATGTAATAAATTGCAATGCCATGGCTCATTGCTAACCTTGAATTTAATTGACAGATATCGGTTACACTAATGAGTCATTTGTGATTACATCATCTATCTTAATTATAAGGCACCCTCTAGATTGTTCCAGAATGTTCCATTGAGTTGTTATTGATTCTAATTTGGTTAGAACAATTTATTTTTCAATAGTTTTAGACAACAAAGATAGATTTTATTTGAAATGTTCTGTCCATTAAATCCTTTTAGTTTTAATTATTTAAGTAAATAATTGCTTTTCAATATTCTAACGTTATTGATAAGAAATTTTAGACATTTTAGGTATTTTGTTTAAATTCAAAAATTATTTAAATTTTCCTAAAAATATTTTTTAGCTTTTTAGAAAGATTGACTAAAAACGACTACCTCAAACTGTATAAACTTTATTGTGTAAGTGACCAATTTTGAATCACTGGTAAGTCACCATACGAATATAAGATTGTAAATACTAAATTCATCAAAATGATTAGTCGATCTTTAACATAATTTTTAAAAGTTTTAATTAAAGTATTTTTTTAATTTACTTAACATGATCAATAATTTATATATTTGGTTAAATTATTTCTCTATTTAATAATTATTTATTAAGACACAATTCTGGCACTGATTCGTGTAAATGATTCCGAAACTGCTATCAGAATCAAACGTTCTGTCATCTCACTTTGAAAGCTCACATTTAATAAACTGATCATCAAATTGTGATCAAACTAATTGTATTTGAACGATAATTTATTTCGACGTAACAAATGCAATTTCAAAATTTTCCAATTAAGCGTTAATGTATTACAGTAAAACATGTTCAAAAGAATGCAACTTTACACTCGTACTTTGAGAATATACTAATTAAATAATAAAAATGTATCCATTCGGGAAAAACAATACTTAAAATAAGTGACACCACACAAATTGTGGGTACCTCATGACCTGTAGAACAAAATTTACTTGTGAAATTTCTTTCAAAAATGTATAGTTTTCGAAATATTAACAATTATAGTATTAAGCCCAACCCCGTTATTGTTATTAAGGCAGGCTCGGTTAACAAACCGACACTCAGACCTAGTCGAACCGCGGAAGTATCCCTAAAGTCCTGAAATTTTCAGAAACCTCAGTATCTTGGGCGAGGGAGCGTTTAAGATTTCATTGGGTTCAGGGAATTGATACCCAACCATATAGTGTCGGACATCGCCCAACCTGGCGTGCGTGACATGCCAGATAGTAATATCGTTGTCCTTGATGTGTCTTACTCATCGGTATATCTTGAAGTATGAAACATGTTTGTGTCTGAAAATAGATATTTATTCCAGAAGATAAAGTTAAAAAGATTTTGTATTACTTAACCTGACATTTTAGAATAGTACTTCTCAATCTCCGGTACACGAATCTAACAGATATGCGAAAACTTAAATAAAATAATTGCAAAATAAAATAAAAAAATAAACAAAGTATTTTCCAGTTGTTCCTTTGTTTACAATAGTAATGTTTAGGGAATAATATTGTTACCGCTACGTGTAAAAATAATCCCTTATTTTGATTTAGAATATTTCCATTGAATACATTATAAATTTTAAAACAAAATTAATTATATTGATTTCATGTCTGACATTTAATATGAAACAATTTAGGATCTTGTGTTTTTAACAAATAATTTTGATAGCAACCAATGAAAATTTCAATTTGTTTAAACATTAAATATTAAATTGTAACAGCTGACTCAAAGTTGCTTTGTTATTTCACAGAAAGTAAACAAGGCCAAAGAACTTCTATAGGTCACATTACTACAAGTACAATCTAAACAAATATTGCGTGTTGTTATCATCATATTAAATTACACCAGTACGTTTCTACGATCGTTGAATTCGTAATTCCTTCTATTTGGTAGATAGAATCGCATTTAGACTAAATTATAACATTTAAATTTTCAAAATTTAAAAATCGTTTTAGAAAACAATGTATAAAAGATTTTGTTTTACGGGTCATAAGGTGTCCACACTGTGCATGGTGTCACTTTTTTTGGGACACCCTGGATAAGAAAGTAGACTGTATAGTATACTATAATCCGGTCGTTCCATTACTTTTTTAATTAATAACAGTGGCGGCTCGTGAGTTCTGAAAGAGGGCGGGCACAAATAAAATCTTACCTATTTTTTGTACATAAAATCCATTCTCCTATTTTCAAGCCGGAAAAGACGTCAATGACTTTGTTGTCAAAATACTCTCTTGTAAATTCGGGTTTTACTTGTGGACGTGT
>JAHWXV010140081.1:0-12353 GCA_024586415.1 Phrixothrix hirtus
TTCTAAGCCGCCACGGATTTTACAATACAAAATGTCAAATTTTACGAATACGGCAATAACTTATTACACTAGCGACATCTAGTGGTCATTTGTAACAACAAAAGAGGCAACCCTCGTATGGTCAGCAGTCACATCATTTAAAATATCTATTCATTTAAAATTTAAATTTACGTTTTATATTTTATATACAACGTACGTTTTATTGTTCGCATTGTACGCTCAGCAATGGCTACCTTAATTATGTTATACGTTTAATAATGATTAATATCGAATAACTTCATTAGAGATTGAATTTTTTGATTATAAAGCTCTTTGCCCGCGTCTGTTTGTAAATTTTTAGGCCTTCGCTTACCACCATCTTTACTAAGAATTGATTTCATTGACTTGGTTACTTCATTTGCATCTTTGGATTTTAATGCTCGCGTCCATTGAAACTTAGAAAAAGCATGTATCAATAACAAAATGTACTTAAATCCATCATTCCTCTTGGAATAAGGTATTAATTTAGCCAAATCTGCTCGCCAAAGATCATCGGAACCCTAGATTATTATATGACAACTAGGGAAATTTGTCCTAACAGGTATACGCAATTCTTTCGCAATTTGCTGCACATACATTACTATTAGTATTAATCATCTTCACCGTACTGTAATAATGTATCCGCGGAAATGTACAAAAACTTAAGGAGACGACGTATTTTACCATTTTATCTTTAATCTCATCGAAAACATATCTCTTTTCTATTGATAGCTGCTCGTCAGTGTAGCTGTTTGCAGCCAACTCAGCATCATCTACATTTTTCAACAAATAAGACTAAGTTATGTCTAAACTAGTATTAATGCAATCTTTTGTATCACTTATCGCCTCATCTACGAGGGTGGTCTGATAATAGCCGGTTTCCAAGAAATGGCGCCGCTGATCACCAAATGTATACCATTTATGTCAAATACAATCTATTAGTAGGCTACATGTAAATTTTTAGCGCTATATGTCATTTAGTTTATGTTTGACAACTATAAAAAGAGAACAACTTGTGATTGTATTAAAATAATGGATGAAAACGAATTTTGTGCATTGATTAAGCATTATTTTTTGCGTGGCATATCTGCTTCAACGAATTCAACTGTGATTTATTAGTTTGCAGAATTTAAATGTGGTCGTACAAGCATAATTGATGAACATCGTTCAGATCGACCAATTGAAGTGACCACCAAAGAAGTGATGCATAAAATCCATGATATCCTTTTGGAAGATCTACGAGCTGTCAGCAGGATGGGTGCCACGTTTGTTGACAATTGAACAAAAACGCAATCGTTTGGTCATTTCAAAGCAATGTTTGGAGATGTACCAACGTAATGCAGATGAATTTTTGTGTAGATTAATAACCATAAATGAAACATGGTTCCACTATACATACATGAAACAAAACAACGATCAAAACAATGGGCTGAAGTTGGTTCAATTGGACCGAAGAAAGTAAAGGTGGTTGCATCAGCTGGAAAGGTTTTGGGATGCATAAGGTGTAATACTCATCGATTATCTTAAAACACAAAAAACAATCACAGGAGATTATTATGTGGCTTTACTGGACCGATTGCATGTTGAAATAATAAAACAACGACCACATTTGTCAAAAAAGAAAGTTCTTTTTCATCATGACAACTCACCAGCTCACACAACATGGAAAACTCAACAGAAATTGGATGAAATACGTTTCGAATTGCTTTCATATCCACCACATTCTCCTGATCTAGCTCTCTGTGACTACTTCTTGTTCCCAAACCTAAAAAAATGGCATGAGGAAGTTGAATGGGAAACTCTTGCGTATTTTCGAGGACTTGATAAATCGTACTATAAGGATAGCCTAATGAAATCGGAAAAACATCGGTCTATGTATATCGAGCTAAAAGGAGACTATGTGGAGAAATAAAATGAAATTTTGAGGAAAAAGTTGTGTTCTCATGTTTAAACCGGCCATTTATCAGATCACCCCCGTACATATGCGTGAGAGGTTGTTGTCTTCTGATCTACATATTCTATGTTGTCGCCGCAAGATAATTTCACTTGTTCATTGGCATACTTTAGTAAATCGCCGCCATATCTAGTAATTTCCATTAAAACATTCGACTCTAAAGAAGATACTTATTTTGCTCCTCTTCTTTTATAATATCAATTTTTTGATTTATAGTAATCTTCCAAATATTGTTTATTGATAGCATCCGAATTTGGAGTTGGTTTAACAACATTAGTCAATGTTTTATTTTGAATATCAAAATATCCTTCTCCAGTTAGCTTAAAACCTATTCCGGACTTGCCTTTTATTGCAATTTTCTGCTGATCTGATGAACTCAAAATGATCAACTTGTCAATATTCATGATGAGAATTAACATTGAGTGAAATGCTCAATTGATTTATTTGTTTTGTAGGAAAGCGTCAGTTTCGGCATCTCTATGCGTCCAGCTTCGGCTAACTTTTTGATAATTACAACTATCATATTATCAAGTCCAGTGTATTCAGCTCGCTTTTCTGCACATAGTAGATGTAATTCCGTTATTATTTGTGAACATCCTAATATTTATATTCGATATTTTTAATGTTAACCCGATTGAATAACATGATTCCACGTTTCTTCTTTTTTTATGGCTTTTGATTTCTTAGAGACCCGCTTGTCATAGATTCTTTATCCTGTTGGCAAAACACTAACGATATCACTGCTTGAATCTTCACTATTGCTATTATCTTCAAGTATTGATCGAGATGATGGTGATGCCATTTGTTGCAGCTATGGTAGATTTAAGTAATTTTTAATTTTAGAAATGGACGCCATAGCCTGAGCAAGTGCTTGTTTAGGGTCGGAATTATTCGTTTTCGTAGCTCATACTTCGTTAGCGGCACGATTATACACGAAAGCAGATGGATCTGAAGTAGATGGAGTTAGAGGAATAGACTGTGACGAAAAATTTTTTGGAGCTAAATGTTATCTTGGAGGCGGTAAATCAAAGGGCCGTGATTGATTTTGATCTTCATCAACATGAATCATCAGTTTCCCCGGTATTGTTTTCGTTTCTTATTTCTCTACTTTCACTAGCAAATTTGGAGGATATTGTCGTTAATGGTTTAATTATTGGCATGCATGTCCCTTCAATAAATTTTTCGGCATCCAGCTTGTTTTGAAGCAGCGTGTGGTACTTGTGTTTGACAGCTGCTCGAACTTGAATTAATCTGTACTTTACACTTTTTTCTTTTTCACACTATCATTAAATGTGTTCTATTTGCACTTAATATATAATACTCCTCCTTTAACGCTTTGATTGTAACTAAGTAATTCTTTTCTATGAGTATACACACATACACACATGCGCGTGCGCGCACGCACACATAAACCTGCACACCGACAAACAAACACATATGCACGCACGCACTCATGCACGCACCCACGCACGTTCGTACGCTCGCACGCACGCACGCACGCACGCATTTATGCACGCACTCACATACTCATACACACCCACACGCACGTACACACGCAAATTTTATTAAACTTGTATTTCAAATGCAATTCAAAGAAATTTTAGATGTAAAAGTAGTCCCTCGTATAACAAAAATCTCGATTTCAAAAACTGATAATGTTTTGCGCGTTTTTGATGTTATTTATAATTAAGTTCAAAAAAAAAAAATGAAAAAGACTAAAAATTCACAAAATGCGGGAAATATTAATAATTAAAATAATTAATTATATATAAATGTTTGTAAAACCAGTATCTTGTCTAATTACCATTAGACAAACTACAAAAATTGTATTTATATAAATTAAGATCATTTTATATATTGGACCACTTTTAAACATTATTGCGTAATGTCTCGCAAGTTCAATTATAACAAATTATCGTGAAGCGCTAAAAAGAAGTAGCAAATGAATATACATTTGTGGAATAAAGACACCACTTCCTTGAATCTGTATAAATATAGCTACACTGGAAGGTTTAAAACACGTCGATTTCGACTTCGCAATCGAGGGCAACATATTTTCGGGTATATAGCTTGTGGTTCGTTTGGGTATGTTATAATCATATTAATAATTAAGTAACCTTCATAGTTAAATATGAATAAATTTCGTGTTCGTTAATTTGGTACCCAGAAAACCGTACGACAAACAGTAGTTCTTTGTTTCATTAGTACCAAAATTGCCTGATTTCTGAACTAGTAAAAAGTTTATAGCCAACGTTAAAAGGAAAACATTTTGTGATTCTCAAAAACGCATTAATTTGTAAGAATAAAACACTTTATTTCCTTCAATTACATTTTACGAAGTATAGGTCCTGTAACATCACTAAATTTGAAATTACAAATTCTATGAAACGTTCATTAAACTACCGGAGCCCAACTCTGACACTGTGTAATTGAAAGCGATTATCCTGCGAAGAATAATAACTTACGAATACTTCTTTTAATGAATTATACCTAAAAAGTTTATGTAATTGGCTTCTATTTCCTTTTATAATTAAATATTTAGATATGTAAAATTTATATTACGAGAACATCTAAGGGCCCTTTAAAGCTTGTGTCTCCTATGCAAGACATACCTTAATTGCGTGTTAGGTGTATAGTATCGTTTGTAGTCATTTATAACAAAATTTCTAGTTGGCACGCTTCCACCACAACTTCCATTTCGACTTGAAAGTTTGCAAACTGCAAACTGCAAACGTAATTATAAATTTAATTTTAAATTGTTGATTTGGTTATTAGGTTAGATAAATTTATTGATTATAAATAAACAGTTATCCACATAAATTATATTTGTGTGTTAAAAATGGACGCAGTAGAGCAATTTAGAGTGGGTGCGCGCACGTGTGTATGCGTGTATGTGCGCCTGAGTGCGTGCGTGTGTGTGTGCGCACGTATGTGGTCAATTTATCTCGAAAACCAAACGTCGTAGAAAAGTGAAATTTTATATATAAGTATTTTACCGCCTTAGCGCCTCCTAGTAAGAATTTTGTTAAAATCTAATGACCGGAAGTGCCACTTTATTCATGTGATTTTTAGTTTTTCTGCAATTTTCTCGAAAACAGCTATTTCGATTTTTTTAAAACTCGCCACGTTTCTTGCGCCTATAATGCTATATTATATCAACTAATTGGTTTTTCTAAAAAAATTCGTTGAAGTGAGTTATTGAAAAAAATCCCTAAAGTTAAGCAATTTTTGTCTGGCGAATAACTTGGATGGGTGACCGTTCCAATTATCGTCCCCAAAATAAATATGAATTAATATTTTAATGATTTATGTGCATTATTTACATACTTAATTACTTTTTATTTAAATCTATAAGTTATTTTTGCTTTAAATGAGCTTATAATTTAATTATAAAGGTCTTAGTATAGGTATATAGGAAATTATACATGGATAAATGATTTATGCTTTTAAATTAATTTTAGAGTTTACAATTTAGTTGAATAGGAATGTAACTAACGTCAATAAATTCAAATTAAGTTGAAAACGGGTAAGAGAAACTCGTGTATTGTCTCACACCAGATTTTTTAGTCTTGTTGCCCAATTTGTAATGTAATTTATGAAAGGGAAATTTAGGTACAATAAAAAATCTATTTATTACGTACAAAAGAGATTTAATAAGAAGGTATTATTGCTTACAGTTGCAAACGATTGTTAAAGAATATGCTCAAAATGCCCACCTCTTGCAATTATACACGCTCAGACTCTTTTCAGCATATTAGAAGAAACCTTTTTAAGAACTGCGCTGGAAACATTCGTGATTAAGTCTATAACATTCGCTTTAAGTTCTTCAATAGTGTGAGGATTGTTTTTGAAGGCCCAGACATTAAAAATTGGGTAACAGAACTAAAAAATCACTCTGTATAAGATTATTATTAACAAATGTATTGCTGAAGTGGACATGCTCTCTGTGAATGCTCTGAATTTTAAGTTGGCATAATCATAAGCGAAGTGCAAATTGTGCCGACACTAATTGGTTGTAAATGCAACCTAAAGGTGGGACATTGATTGTACGGTCATTGTTATTCCCTTTTGGTACCCTTAATACGGATTTGAATGTTTTTTGATATCTTATTTTGTTTTAGAGCTATGGCCCATTGCAAATTTTTAAAAAGACCATCCTTTTGCGTCAAAGTCTAACGACAAGTTTAAAAAGACTGTTTAATATATAATTCTAATTAAAAAACTGTTATATAATTTATTTGCATAACTGCTACTAATGAATGTCAATCAATTCGAATTAAATTCAAATATTTTAATGTCAATCAATATTAGCAAACAAAATATCTAAACACAATTAATTATTTATGTTCTTGCGTTAAAATTCAATTACAAAACTTTAGTGTATATGTATGGGAAAGTAATTAACATCAGTATTTCTAAATTAAATTTAAACTACATAAAAGAAAATCGTGTGTCGTCTCACAACAGATTTTTTCTACGGGACCTAAATAGACACTTCTTAAAGACAACACCAATAGATTTCATTCGTTGTCTCAAGACAACTATAAATATGTCTTGGTGGAAAATAAAACTTCTAGGTGGAAATCTTTGAATATCACTTGGTTAAATAATAGTATGTAAAATATTCTGGAATGTCTCTTCTGTTAGACGGTATCCTACATTTACAGCTCCTGTCTCTGGCGCAGTTGTCCAGGTCCACATATTTACCGAAAACAGTCCCACACTATTTGAACTAAAAATAAATCTTTTTTCAAATATTTGATTTCGAATCCGTAGAGCTGCACTCTTCCTTTATTTCAGGACTGAAAAGTGTTCATCTAAAGAACTCTGTTCCAGAAATTAATATCTCTGATTATATATTTCTTATGTTCTTCGGTTAAAAATAGTTTCCCTATAACTGTGGTCTTGAGTTACCTAACAGCCCAACAGCATCTCCGCAGTTGGGAATCGATTTGGATGAAATTTTGCACACATAAACATGGAAAAGTAAAGTAGTACTCTTTCTTATCGGCTGAAAAGTTTATTTAATGGTTGAAAACGACCCTTAAAGTTGGGAGAAAATGGTTTTTCTTTATTATTTCGAAAATCAGAGGATTGAAAGAAATTTCAATTAAAACCGCTGTTTATTATAAAAATTCTTAAAACCAGTTGATTTTTAATGAAGGATACGATCAAACATTCTCCTGTTGCCGGAGTGTCATTTATATTAATTGGTAAACAAAATTTCTCCCAAAACTGTTTGTGGTATGTTACCTTGCCATGATTTCTTTATGTTCGTAGTTAGTGATGGTTGGAGACGTAACAATAACTATTTACCTCGACGAACTGTTTGTAGTCGATCGGCCCCATATGGCCTTCGCTCAGATAGAGGGTTTTGGGTTACAGTATTTGATCAGTGGCTTTAATTGGTTTCGAGGGCGTAGATATGATTTTATCTATTATTTAGAATCTGCATCTACTTTTGTAGATATTCTATTCAACTATGGGAGTAATCATAGTTCTCCGTTTTGATTTATTTAATGAATTAAGCTTACGATATCGTTTGTGTTTTATTTATTTACATATGTACAATTATCATTTCAACTAGAATCGAATAGTGTTTTAAAACATTTATTTTAGAAGCATTAAAATTCATATTCCGTACTATTTATATTTACAAACTTAGGTCTAAGGTTATATGGGACATGCATTTGCTATCTAATGTTATTCTGTACTTAGTCGTGCGATTTTAACTAAACAAAGTTGCAGCGTGTTTTGTGTTATAGAAAAAATGTAGGTTTTAGCGGTAATCTATGGGATTTAAATTTGTCTTGAACTATCTTTGGGGAGGAATTAATATCATATCGGCTTCGAATAAAAAAACAGTCCTTAAACCGCTATAATATCTTTAGGACCTGAAGCTGCGTTTATTTATATCTTTCATGAATGAATGTCTCTAATAACATATAAAATAAATCGATAGACTCTCAGCGTTGTAGAGTTTTAGAATTGTGGTCCATAAAGATCGACAAACACTGTTCGTAAAGGAAAATATCTTATCAGATTACCAGACTTCGAATAAGGGTCCTTAAGCGTAATAAACTTTATGTGGAAGGTCAGCTGTTATAATATCGGAGAGGAGTTCATAAATTATACAAGTATCGTCTAGGGGTTTTAGAAAGGAATATGCATATATATTATGCGACTTCGGAATGGGGTCCTTGATGCCACATAATATTTAATGATTATTACAAGTAATTCGTGTAACTAAGGCAGAGAACGGCATGAGTTCTCTGTGTGAAACTTTCTAGCATAAGTCATTTTATAGTCAATTTTTATCAATTTTCAGTTAATTACATAAACATTCCCACACTTTAAATATTTTAAAAAGTTTTAAAACATCTTATGCCATCTACTAATAATTAATTCTAACTACTTACTGAGTTTTATTTGTCTTAACTAGCATATTATATTTCTAGTACTAGATGTGTACAGCTATCTTAAATAAAAATATTTACATTTTGGTTTCAAAACTACATTGCGCTTTCATATTTAAATATAATTCCAGGTAATATTTTCCTGTTATCTTTCTTAAGAATTTGGCTCTTATTCATCTGAAATGCTTTTATTTTCTAGGATTTTGACAACTAATTATTGATTTATTAATATTTATTTTTCATTGTTTACGAACTTTGAATTAATACTGAATTCGATTATTATTAGCTATTTCTAATAATTTTATATATTTAAAATTTGAATCTTAGCATAGGTAATAATGTAATATATTTGAAGTACCTCACAACCTGGTGCACCCACTAATTGATTAAGTTATATTTTTTTATTAGATAATATGATTAACTTATTATATGTATTAAAATTGGAACCCGTGTCTACTAACCCTACAATTTCATTGTTATAAACTGTAATTGATAAATATGACATATTATCTTTAAGTTTATAAACCATGTATTTTGAAATATCTATATAATTTTAATTATGATTATTAGTTGAATATTGACCTAACCTATCTGTTATTGTTTCGGCTTGTTGTTAGTGTTTCCCACAATCGTTTTCTCCTGATTTATATACATTTTTTTCTTGTACAGTATACTGAGGTGCTGCACTATTCCGCAAGTTTTTGACCTGCAATTGAAAGATGATTTAATTGTTATATCAGGTCACCCACAACTGAAACAAAAAGTTTTTCAGAGATTTCAACATGTTGCATGTGATGGCTTTGTTGCCTACAATTGCAACATAATATATTACTTTCGTTTCTTTGCCTCGAAAAACTTTATTGCATAATTGCAGCGGCACTTCCATCCTGGTTTTATCAATGCTTATTTTGAAATCTTCTAATTTTCAACTAATTATATTTAAGTCAGCAGTAATTGAAGAAGTGTGTAAAGATAAAAATAAGGATTTAAATTGAACTTTATATTTTCCAATCTACTCAAGCCTGGATGTAAAACATATAATCTAGAGAATAGAGTTTTAATAATCGCTATAAAAATACTACATTTTTGATTATGAGCCCGTTTTTATTTCCTAATTTTCTTAACGTTTGCTTTTATCTCTTACCACCGTGTACATAGTCTCAGCTCTTGCCGTTTACTTTGCATCCCATGTACATAGTGTCAGCATTAATTATTGTTTTCGAATAATCTTGTATATATCTATTAAAATAAGCATATTATGATATTCTGAGCATGCAATTTAATCATTGATAATTTAAAATTCACAGGATATAAATATATTGATCAAATTATTTTAACCAGCTACGCATAATAAATCTTGAGTTCATTTATTAAGCCAAACTAAACTTTATTAAATATATCTTTTAGTTTAAAGGTATATCTAATTTAGCAAAGGAAAATAGATAAAATTTTGTTTCCTTTTATTTCCAAAATAAAGTTAAGTTTTATGAAGAAAATATTTCAGTGTAATCATTTTTAATATTTAATCCTGGACTTGTAGTTGGAAAAGTGAAGATAATGTTATGGAAAGGATACCCGTCGGGTTGTTCCGAAAAAGTCAGAATAAATTCTGTAACAATCAATTTAAAAATACGATTGGACAACTGACGTTTCGTTTCGATAAAAAACGATGACCTCACGTCCGCCGTGCCATGGAATAAATTTCTGACGCCCCACGATGGTGGCCGGATTCGAATACCGTGAGATAGAGAGAACAATTTTTAGTTAAATCATAGAGACGCGATTTAGTTTTCGGAAATTGTTACCGAAATGGGACAACCTGTGAATTTGGAAATAGTTAGACAACAGGGCTTGTTGAGGCAGTTAACGTATTCTTTCTGATCCTGAATTTATATCTAAGTTGGCTAAAGATCTCGACATGCGACTGTCTAGTAAGTGGCAGATTTCCTCTTTCGGTTCTCACCTCCGTGATTATCAAATTCCGTAACAAATAAGTCAGCGCTTCCTGGTTTTTCAACCATATTAATATCTACATCGAAGTTAACGGAAGTTCAAATTATTAGTGCCGTATGTAAGATAAAGTTGAGTGCAAAACAAATTGAAGTATAATTGTGTAATAAACTGTTAATTTCACTTTTGTAATTTCATGTAATAATCGTTTGTGACAGCATTTTAGGACCTGCAATGATATTTGTACTTCAGTATTTTTTATATTCGACAAATTTGCCGTTCAAAGAGCTTTCGAACACACTTAATTCTACATTTATATTTTCGTTGGCGAACGAGTTTCAATAGTTAAGTTAAAACATACCCGTTTGCGGGCTCGATTTCCCCTAGTGAATCATCCAGTAAGCCAACCTGATCACTTTCGGAACTCTTTTGTGAACAATTGTTTTGTTGCATATTAAATTTACCACCCTCGAAGTGACCGATCACAATATTTTAGTTTTAAGAATTACTGACCGATTGAATCGATTTATTTGTATATAAGTAGCTGTCACCCAATATTTCGTTTTATAAGTGTGTTGAGTGCATCAATTGTCTTATTTAAGCCAGGTGTGTTAACTTCTAAAAATTAATAACAATAGAGTGTGCGCCGAAAATATTAAAATTCAAAGTGATAGAATCTATGAAAATAATATGTCATTTTGTTTTGTCAAAAATTAGCACGGTCAATATTTACCTTCAATTTACAAGGATGCATTCATATACCGGGTAGCTTATTTAACGCATCGTTTTTGCTGTAGTTAACTTTGATTGGAATACGTCATCCAAGTCATTTTATTGTCAACCTAACTTTTCAATAAAGTCACTAAAGTTTTGATGTTGATCAAATACATACAAATACAGGGTCCCCTTAAGTGAAAATATTTGATTACCTTTATCTCAGCGGCCTATAAAAGTGTAATCCATTGATGCACTGATTTACGATTCTCTCAAAACACCCACTTTGTGGGTGGTACTATAGTGAGTCCTTACAATATGGGATTTTAAAGGTAACTTACGAATCCTGCAGTCTTATTTAATAATTAGGTGCCTTAGTTTCTAATACTAGAAATTTAAATCTTCAAAATGTTTAGTAGGCAAGACTGGAGCATTTGAATTTACCTTTATTAAGTTATTGTTAATTTGTTTCATCTTGTACTTATTTTAGGAAGGAAAACAATATTAATAGATAACAAATTTAATAAAGTAGTTAACTTAGTTATTTTATTTGGTAAACAATATAAGAAAATATCCTTACGGTATATCCCCTTGCTGTTGCTCTAATTGTTTCTTCTTAATTTTTGGTCACCTTCCTGCGAATTGATAGGCGGTTATTGGCCACCGCAACTAAATAATTCATAATGTAACGTTTTAAATTAGAATTATTACGGTTACAGAATCTAAGAAAAAAGTTATATACTCTACCAGCTAATTAATTCATGAGTAAATCTTCAAATACTTGTTCCTAGATTACTCAATTACCTATAGAGCTGGGGATTTCTTTCACATCAATATGAAGACATTAAAATTTTACCAAACAAAATTGCAGATAGATTTTAAAAGAGAACAAATAATTACAGACTTAATTATTCGTTTCTTCGTGCTTCTTAAAAATTAACTTTATTCGCTATAGAATTAATTAGCCATATGTTTCTGACATTTATTTATAAGGATTTTAAATTATTTGCATTAATTCTTACACACTTTCGAAGAGCATATTGCATACGAAATATATCATCTTAAAACTCAGACCCAAAAATCAAAAGCCAGATACGCCTGTTCAGATCTTTCCTCTTTCCGAACAAGCTACACGCCAGAGCTTTCAAATAAATTCAAAAAAATCTAGTGTAAGACAACACATGACTTTCTGTTATGTATTATAGATACGAGGGCTGCTATTTATATTTCTGGCCTAAGGTTGAAAACACAAGCATTTAAAGACAAAATCTATTTTATTGTTTTTCAAAATATTCTCCATG
>JAHWXV010140101.1:0-19463 GCA_024586415.1 Phrixothrix hirtus
ATGTTTTTAATAATTTCAAAACGGAATTAAATGCATAATTAAAATATTATACGTAAATAATATAATTCGTCACGCATATTGATGTTACTGAATGTAGATAGTTTATAAAAAGAATTTGCGAGATCTGACAATAGATGTTACATAATTTAGATAATTTGACACAAAAAAACCAGCGAGAGCTAACACGCCAGCCGTACGAAAAATCTAAGAAGTAACACACGCCTGAACGACAAGGTGTGTGACGTACTTGGGCTACCCTAAATCTTAGCAAGCTCTAGGATTGGTGCAACAGCTGGAAGTTCTACCTACATGAAAAATGGGAGGTAATAATATTCGTAGAAAATAAGTAAGCAATATACTTAACAATAACATTTATTCCACCAGAGTTCTAAATTGCATAACAACAATTAAAACAGCATTTAGAATAACAAAAGTGTTTTATATTCCTGTAAAAATGCGTACATCAAGCAAATGGTTACTGAATGTGTCTTTTTGCCGGATTAAAGCTAACACAAAGTAATTTTTTAAATAGTATATCATTTAAGTCAAAATAGTAACTTGGTCTCTTATAAACGTAAATTAATCCAAAGCGTTAACTTAGAATTATTTAATCACGTTACTGTGTCATACAACACTATCCATTAAAGTTATACACCACAACCTTAATAAAATGAATAGGCTGAAAGACCATTAGAGACAGTTATTTTTCTTGAAAGAATCTGGTCATTGAACTATTAATGTAAAAGGTATTGCTAGATAGTGAAAAATTTCATAGCACGATTTGTTGGTACATTCTTTACCGAAATATTAAATATAAAAAAAAGGTAATTATAGTGACTATGAGACCGCGTCACTTTACATGCAATCACACATTTTTAAATATTTTAAATCAAATAGCTAATATTTCATTAAAGCAAATTTATATAGCAGTGAAAATTTGGTAAACTTTGGAGACGTACTCGTATGTCTGGTATCATATGTTACTCAAAAGTTGACATGTTGCATAAATTGAATGTAGATAACTCGTGGGATAGCGAACTAAAAAAGCAAACAATATGGCGACTGCAGATAAGAGATTCACGCAAATAGACATCCAAATTTACTTATGAAAATTAAATATTTGATTCCCCGCATCGTGCAGAAATTCACAAAAAAACGCTCAAGAAAGCTGGATTAGGCGACTTCATGCGGCAATTTTATCAATATAATAACAACAAAAAAAGGTAGAACCTTATTTTAGAGTTATTCTAATTACATCCTGGTCCAATTCAAGATGATGTCTAAGTGGACGTAACAGCAAAGGATGACGTACATCTTGGGGGGGGGGGTAGCACTAAAGAAAAGCTTCCATTCCTTAGCATAGGCCCAGCGGTGAATTGATCAAACTCAAAATACAATTACTAATTAGGTTAATCAGAACATAGCGAATACCTACCCGTCATTAGCGGAAGACGGAATTCAAGTAAATCAACCATTACTGTATTTTTTTGCAGTTTCTAACGCGTGAACAAACATAGGCATATGCGGCATAAGACTTATAGCAAAAAAAGTTAGACATAAGTTTTATATGTCACAAATGTCCGTGAAATTTTAATAAAGGTTTAGATTTAAATTTATGAACGTTAGATCGCGACACTTTCTGACAACGAATTTTAAAATACAGATTTCCAAAAATGTCATTAATAAACAATTAATATTACGTTTCTCTGAACATTAATATGTAACAAAAGAGTGCTTATAAAGACCGTAAGCGAATTATGCACAAACAATTTACATTAACTTAAAAAATATAAAAATAAATTTCAGTTTCCCTCCCTATGAATTTGCAAAATGTAGATAAGATTTTCGTAAAAATAATGTTTCATTTTAATTTAACTAAAAAGAATATTTTGTCAAATTTAACCGTGACAAATGTTATAGAATAACCTCGAGGGGACTTATCGCGCACTGTTTGCAGTGCTAGCTTTAAATGTACGTGTCACCTCGGGGTCATTAGCTGGGACTTTTATGTCTCGTTTGAACTTGAATCAAATAATCTTGCTGAAAATGAATTTAATTATTTTAAAATATATAATCTTATTGATATATTTATTTATTAAAAGATGAATATAAAATAATTTATAATATAAAACGAACACTCATTGGGGAGAATCGTAAATAAGATTTTTAATTTAAAATCAAAGATTTTACTTAATTGAACTTAAAACACCAAAAGGTTTACAAAGTACAGCAAATAACCAGCGGGGGTTTGTAACTACTGTTTTACGTACCTACAAGTTCTGCTTTTAATTTCAAAACCAATGAGGTGGTGTACAATTTGCAATAGTTAAATCATGAAAATTAGTAAGTAAAGTTGCTTTAATGTGAAAAGTGAAAACATAAACTTAAACCAAATTAAAGTTATACATAGTCTGCTTCACCTTTATCGCTACCCAATTATAATAGAAAAAGTAATATAGAAATGGAATAAAAATATTTTAGGAAACAATAGAATTTCAAAAATTATCGTATGACCAATTTGATAGATAAATCAGTTCTGGCAATTTAGAAATAAATCAAACAACACATTTCTGTAAAGTGGAGTTATGCAAACCTAACTTTTGGTTAAAGAATATGAATGCCTAGAACTATCAAATTCAGATTTTCAGGACGAATTAAATCACTCCCTTCAGAACAGTTTTTAAAGTGTGAAAGAATGTACACTGTATAGCAACTGAATAAAAATAAGGTGCAATCAATTTCACTTAAAGCTGAAAAGCATTGGACATCAATTACTCTAATTTCCTAAACATCATGTTCATTCAAAATAGGTAGCACAACTAACGTTTCCCTGATAACATTAGTTTGGTTATAAAAAATTATGAAAGCAAAAGGACACCATTATACTTCTGTAAGAGCTTACATTAGTCATAGTCGAATTTTATACTTTAGCCGTTTAATTTTTACTACAATATATTTCGAGACTTAATCTACGTTTAAATATTATAACCGCCATTTTAGTAAGTTTTAGTTTTTATAAAATGTAAAAAATGACGGGAACATTTATATTTATTAAATTTCGTGTTTTTTATGAAACGTAGGTGTAACTAAAATGCTAATATTATTACCTAAACAAATTTTATTAATAGCAACCTCTAACCTCTAGCAAGTAACCTTAGTTAATGTAAATGTTTCTAACAGTGAGGCAACGGTAGCATATTTATTAATAAATCATTTTTGGCATTTAATATTAAATTCAATTTGTATGTTCTAACACGAAACGTTTTAATTTTGCAGTCTTATTTGTAAATATAGAACATAAAAAAAATGTATACATTGAACTGTGCAATAATTCCTTAATTACAGTGTATGCTTCATTTCTTCAAATGCATACATTTCTAATTAGTACGACTATAAATTACATAAAAGATTCTCGCGACAAGTACTGCAATAAAAGTTTCACTTTCATTCTATTTTATGTGTAGAATAATCAAATACACTTGGGCGCAGAGCGATGCTATCTGTGGTAAATCAATGTGATTTCAGTAAGTAAATCTTTCATGTTAAGTTTCTTTTTACTACTTTACCAAAGATAGCCAATAATGCAATTTGTATGAGTTGCACCAAGAAGAAATGCAGCTGTTAATCCAGTTCGTACTCCAAAGAATTAAAAAACAACTTCGCACTCGTAAAAAGGATCGAGATCGTTTTCGATCTTCCGTAATTAAATACCTTGTAGTTTAATGTTTATAAATATGAAAATGTATATACAGTGTGTCCCCGACTTCATTTCCATATAGATATAATGATCAAAACATTTCATTGTATTAAAAATAAAATTGTTTATAAAACATTGGTTCGTTTTAATAATTACTTTTATCAAATTAGAGATTGTATTCTACAGGGCGTTCTAAAAGTGACATTAAAGTTTTGTGTACAAATTTTGTATTTCAATAAACTTCACAAATAAAATCTAGTGGCGGAGGGGACAATTATTTTAAATCCAGTTTGACAAAACTTTCTTGTACTCCAGTTACAAATCACCCGTAGCATGGAGTGGGCAAAATAAAATGCTATATTCCACATTAAAATCATTCAATTACACAAAAATGTAATTCTGCAGTATATCTATAGTATCGTAATAAGAATGTTGATTAACATCATCAACAAAGGAAGAAGCATCGCAATTTATTTACTAACTGCGAACATTGATAATAAAACAATTGTGATGAATTGCATTTGGCCAGAAAAACATATTTTTTCAAACTTCTAAATAGGTAATCGTATTGATTACCCTTAGGCAGATTGAGTAATTTTTCTAAAAAATTAATTAATTTACTTTAATTAACGCGCAAACTGGTTGTGGTTGTGGGTAACTAACGTTTTTTTTAGGATTTTATTATGATCCTAGGGAGCAAAGAGCCTGTTTGCAGAACAATAGTTTTATAGTTTTGTTATTTTTACCTAAAATGGTTGAATATAAATTCGTTATTAGTTTTATTTATTTTGAAGGTTCCCACCGAAACCAAAAATCAATTTCAGTAATTAAAAATAAAAAAGTCTCAAGTTAATACGTGTATTGTGAAAACAAATATCAACATATAAAATACATATTTTAATCTAATAATTTACAAACGAATACAAGCTTTTCAGAAAAACTGCCTCAGATTCCAATCGACTAAAATGTAGATAAACATTGTTGAATGATTGGATCGATCTGAAATAATAATCGTGAGTCGTAAATTTGAATTTAAACTTAAAAATAAAATACTTTGTATATTTTAGGAATTTAAATTTCCAGTTAATTCGATATTTCAGTTCTAATAAATTCTCACTTAATTTATTCTTGTTTGTATTATTTTGATGTTAATACATAAGTACTACGATTTGGAATTTGTCGTCCTAGGCCTCGAATTTTCTATCCATTCAGAAATTATATCTTCCTTTCTAGCTGTAGGTTGACCCGGGACTGTTGTATACTTGTAGACCCATTTGATTAGTGGTTTTACGGTGATGCTTGGATTTCTCTGCTTCGCATTGTTTTTACGATTTGCATTTCACAACTCGGTTATTCTTTAATTTAATTACTTTCGCGTTAGTAGTCGTTTTATTTAACTTTGTACTGTAGAACACATCACATAGATGTTTTATTTATATGTTCTAAGTGAGTAGTTGATTATGAAGTAACATTGACCTTTGCGTTGGCGTTATCGGTGTATATGTACTTTATGCTAGCACTTCACGAAAAGATGTTCGATTTTCGTGACTTAGGGCGTGACCAATTTCTGTATATTCCCTCTCTTAATTTATTTGACAAAACAGATGGATGTATTTGAAACTAAACTTACCGTATATCTAGTTTGAAATCGTTGAAAAACGGTTGGTTTTGTCCGTGAGAACTTTAAGGTTGTGTGAAATTTTTCGATGTCCCTAGTTGGAGGTAATTCATTTTACAGTGACTCTTTTGGGTTTTTTATATTTTATAATTCCAGAAACCTTCTTGTATCGACCTTTTATTAGGCACGATACGTCTTGGCACTTCAATCTTTAGTATATTTCGCCCACTATGAAATTTTATGTCCACTCCGTGAATGCAATGTCATACTTGTCATTGTTCATTAGTTCTCAACTAAACGTTTTTTTACTATTTAAGAAACTACATAGTTTAGGTTCAAGACACCGTTAGATATTATTTTATATACAATTCGTTTGGAAAAATGAAATACGTTTGAATTTATTTAATTTTTCTTATGTTGGATCTTATGTGATTTTGTATTACTTCCAAAGTTCTCCTTTCAGAACATGTGACGAAATTTGGATCACCGTTGTCATGTTTATTTTGTATTATTTAAAGTCTAGACTTTTCTGATGCATTTCCAATTATTTTGTCTAGATAATGTGCAGTGATTCCTAAAACCTTAGACAATTTGCATTGTTGTACAGTGACGACCAAAATTCATCAACAGCATTAAGTACATAATTGTAAACACATTTATGACACAGCATACTTAAAGTGGAATTGCATAATCATTCCTTGCAAAACATTTAAACCTGAGATTGGTAACAGACTTCTGACCGCAAGCTACTAGAAATTTGAGCCTCTCCATTTTGCTTGAATTAAGCTTATAGCTTTATTTCAACATTTATAAAATTAACTGTTGAATTTTTGTTACTTTTTTAATAATATTAATTCATATGCGCCGATGCGCCAATAACGTGAATGATTTAGAGAGGCTACTGACGAGAGTTTCGCAATTAGCAAAAAATATGACTTACAACAAAAGTAACTGCGATTTCAAGCTCTTAAAGTACTTATGCAAGAGGAGAATTAAGCTTTCGGTTAATTGAACAGATCACCAGGCTGATTTTGAAATAGAAATTAAAACCAGAATTTTTGTACGGTCGAAATCTGAGACTGGATATCCGCTATCGATTTGTTATGCGACATGGAAACGAAGATTCCTAATATGAATTATATAAGGAGGCTAGGGGCGAAATTTAGTTATTTCACAGACTGTTAAAATCTCTGCCACTGTTGGTGCCACAAATATGCGGGCAGCGAAATCTTTCGAACATCACCAGCCGATTCTTAAGGGAAAGGTAGATGGAAATTGATGGCCAAATTGTGGAAAAATTTCATAGGTGTAGAATATCAAGAAATGGACGTGACGAATACACTTAGTTTAAGGACGAACGGAAAACAAAAACAAGTTTGTACCAGTTATCACCAATCTTCGCCGAAGAGACGCTACTCAGACAAAAATTGTCCTTAATTCAATGTGTGTGTCATGTGAGAGATTTAAGCAACGTAACTTATTCTTCTCTTGTATTAGAATTCCCCGCAGATGGCATCCTGCCTTCTTATTACATCAACATTTTTAATTACCTAGCCCCCCCCCCACTTGAAAGTTTGATGGTAGCTTGCAGCTACGGCTGAGATGGATGTAAAGTTACTAGTTTTGGCTGACGATATAATTATCAGTTTTAAAACCACTCTTCTGAAACGCTATAGTCGAAAATGTTCATCAAGACTCTTTGTAATTTGTATTCAAGACCTTGTGATTGTATCTGTTGAGTTACTGGTTCTGGATAACAAAGAATTCGGAATTTGATGTACATCATCATTGCGGTTTGTTCTGCTCTAGAGTGCAGTCATGTTCTACATTAGGGCTCCTTTTGCAGCATTAATTGTGCACTGGATATGAGATGAGTTTAGCATTAATTTTGTCACCCTTAGTTTATTATTCAAATTACATCATATAAATCATTAAATTTCCTACTATCTAGATATTTCGCCAATTTTCCGAGTTAGTAAAGATTATTCCACTTGACATTGAATTGTTTTGACATCAACAACGTTTCATGATTTAATCGATTATCATATGATTGCAAAAATGTACATTTAGTCAAACAAAATATGAAACGGTAATTCGTACCATTCTTTTAATGGAAATATGCCGCTATCGAAGTAGATTTGTTGTAATTGTATAATTTATTTAATCTTTCAAAAACGAACTTCGTACAAATAATGTCTAAAGAGTTTCCATTAGGCCGTGTACTACCTGTGATACCATCTAAGGAAACTGATCAGAAATTATAATCTGATTTTTCGTCTAAGCTTTCGAATTAGATTCTGCAATTCGAAATCGCATGTCATTCCAGTGACTTTCAAAAAGAAAAATGTCTTTCCGAGCCTAATGATGGGTGATCGTAAGGTCCATCTTATTGTAATCTCGCTCCTTCTAATTCATCGAATACTTCTTCATCCACCTGGGACACAATGACCCGAATCAGTTGACAGTCATTTTATAATTATGCTATTGCAAAATAGACACCCAATCTTCCGGGAATCTTTCTACTTCCATAAATATCTTTCTAGAAAGAGTAATCGAACTCTATAAGCATACCGCAACATTTTCGACAGAATTGCCGATGATTTTTCCAACAGAAGAGCCTTGATATGGTTCTGCTAAAACAAGCATGATATTTTAACCTAGTTTGATCTCGTTAAAGTGTTAACCGAAGAGTTCTTACGGATTAATTATAACGAAAAGTTAACTAGTGGCATAAACATAAACCGAGATTATATTAGTGACCTTATAATTGGGCGTTTAATTAATAAACATAATAAAGACTAACAATTACTCATTCTAATGCGACACATATTACATTTTATCAGACACAGCTAGGACTTGTAAATATTATTTCTATCGCCGAAAAATTGATGCAACGCAGAACTGTTGAAGGTTTTATAGCTCAATTAAATAAAATCAGAATTGCAACCAGATCTAGCGTATACTGACATTAATGCTTCATTAAGTGCTCTTTTATCGTCATTTGCACCGAGCCAATCAATCGCCTTTGACTGTAAAGAAAAGTAACAGTTGGTTGTGACAATTGTAGTGATTGTGCTAAAGCTTTAAAAAGCAACTTGAAAGGGTTTGTTGTTTACAAATATTAATAATTGGTCCATATTTTCTTCTCAGCAATTTGAAATAATAATTTATTAGCTATAAATTTTGTTTTTCCCAACTCCTTATTTAAAAATTATTAAATAAAATATCGACACACGCTTCGTTCACATATAAAAAACATTAACAATGTGGAAAGAAAGGTTTTCTTCTTACCGTTTCCCAAAGTGTTCAAAGTATAATTCAAAAAACAATCACTCGAGGTAATTTTGCTTCACGACTTTTTCTAACGCGACTCATTTTAGGCAAATTTGAGTTGGCTAACTTAAAAAACAATTTTAAGAAAAATATTGTAATCCTTATTTATGTATTGACTTGGTCACATGACGATCACCGTTACTATGTTACTGTAACATTTTAGATACAATTGTCAGCAAACGGGGTTCTAGCTCAAATTATATCATTCCCAGCTGAGTTAATTAGAAATTTTTAGCTATTTTGAATTTAGCACTCAACAAGAAAAGTAAAGCTAATTTCCTTATTACGACGGTACTTTTGACAACCTTCGGCACTTTACCGGCATCAAATATATTGAATAATAGAATTGTAACTATTCTTGTCGTTCAAATATACCCCATGCCTTGATATTGAGTGTTCGTTTTTGGAAAGCCATTGGTGCCGTCCCTGATCTCTTTAAAGTAGAATTTCATTTTTAAAACTCAGAATAATTTAGAACATCTTATCATCTGAACAGTGTATGAAAACAAAAGATGTCATTGATAAAAGTTTTTCGGTCAAAATAAAAAAAAGCATTCCGTTGTTCTTTTTTAATGAGCTTCGATTGGGACTCCTATTTAGATTTCATCCGTATAGTTTTATGATCTAGAAGATCCTATTGTCGAGAGAACATCTTTCTTTTCTTCTTCCTTGCCTAGGTAAATTCATAGGTCTCTTTTTTATGTCAACAACTCGTTCTTTGTTTCTTTTTCTTTTTATTTTGGGTTTTTGGATTTACACTTGTATTACTTATGGGTTTATCACAATAAATCAATCTCGTGCAGTTTAGAATGCCCTTTTGGAATGTCTATTTTAACTATTAATTTTTCCCAACCTCTCCGCCGTTTTTTCTTCCTGTCGCTAGTCTATCGTTGCGTTTTTGGTTGTGTTCGTTCGGAAGTGCCTCCATTTAGCCAATAATATTCGCCCTCTTCCTCTACCATACCTAGTATTTTATTTCCTTTTGTTTTCTATTTCACCTATGGATCGTTTTTGGTTTCTTGTTGTCGCCTGCTTTGCTTTAATTTTATGATTATGGCCCCTTAGTTGTGTTCAAACGTTAGAATTCTTCAGGATGCGTTATTTAGGGCTTAGGTTGCTCTAATTTTAAAACATTATATGTTTTGATCTCTTTCCTTTGAATGAATATGTGTATGTTTGTGTTCCCTTACTCTATGTTACTTCTGAGCTATGCTTGAGTGAAATCTTATCGTTTTAACATGCTTTTAAGTTTATTTTAAGTTCTTGGTCGGTAGATGATTGCTGACGTAGCCTACTATCTTTATTTTTATGTTTTGATGGGAAGTTCGGCTCCTGCACTTAATTTAAAATGCATTTTGTTCTATGATGAGGCTTAATTTACAAAGTTTTAATTAACACCGAATCATTTATGGCCTTCCAGATCTTGTATAAGACTGATTACTCTCAGGTAGAAATCCATCGGTGTGGAGTCACCGAGGACACGAAACTCATCCCAGCGAAGAACTTGAATGTACCTTACAATAGTTTAAGGGAAGAGTTTTAAAAAAGAAATTGGCGCTGTAAGATCAAAACATTCTTGGGAATTTCAAAACAAGTATTTATCGAAACAAAAAGAACTATTAGACTACTTACTTGATGTAGTGTAACATTTTTATGATGTATCCATAATTGAACTACGGAAACTTTGATAGTCAACTTGCACAAAATAACTATTTTCCACAGTGTTTTAATATGGGATAGATGAAGGCAACACTAGGATTGGGTAGCAAGCTTTAGAAAGCGCCATCCGTACACAAACCCAAGAGATCCCGAATCAAAGTAAGCAGATAGGATGCTCAGCTTTAATAAGACCGACTTAAATAACTTTTTACTATTTTGGAATGCGTCAAGAAAAATCGCCTATAAGCTTCTGCTAGTGTGTTCAATATGGATGAAACTGAGTTGATCATGGTTGAGTCAAAAAATAAATATACTCAGTGATAGATAAAAGTCAAATCAGCGCAATAACGTCAGTTGACAGAGAACCCCTACAAACATTTGCAATCTGTTAATTTACTTGTAATTGTTTTATTCTTCCTTTAACTTCTTTCCTAAAAAGAAAATGAAAGTTGACCTGCAAGGTGGATTTTAACTGGTAACAACGTCTTCTTGCTATCCAAGTGACTGAATGCGAGTCTTCTAACAATGGTTCAACGCCTTTTTGAATCATACTATTGATGAATAGCTTGTCTGATGATTATAGGTGGTCAAACATTTGATTTCATAGAGAAAGCAAAAAATAATGATACAAGCGTAGTGTGCTTACTACCATACTGTAACCACAAGCTATAATTATTGAGGGTGGCACTTATGACTCAATTTAACACGTTTTACGTATCGAAAATTGAAATGTTCCCCCGCAATTTCTGGTAATCAACCTCTTTGGAAAAGCATTCTTATGAGCAGATTTATCTGCTATAATAACTAACGGGTTTAGGAAATTTAGAATTGTTGCAATAGACCTGCATGTCTTCACATGTGCAAACTTTGCCGCTGATAAAACTACTGAAATTCCAATTACCAACGATAACACTGATCGTCAATAGTTTTTCGTTATCTTAAAATTCACTGCAGCTAACATTATGTTTCCTTACTACATCAATGTCTTCAATTCTCTTGAACCATCGCAAAAAATTTAAATTAGTTGGATAGGCGGGAACTTCGACTACCGAATTTTATTTTACTGTGTAATTTTCAGTTTAGATCTATCTCACTCCTCTACCTAACTAGACCGTAATTCATTTGTTTGAAAATTGTTTCCCTTTCAGTCCACCAATCTTTACATAATAAGTTTCACGGCGAATTTTTACATAATAAATTGTTAAGCCGCAATTTTACGTGATATGATTTTACCAAAAAACATAGAAAGATTAGGTGACCAATAGCGGACAGAAATTTTGTCTATTATGCACCAAAGTTGAATTTAGTAGCTTAGCTTTATCTGCGTAGAAAATATCAGTACTAACCATAAGTTCCTTTAAAACGTTTTGGCGTTAAAACTTTTCAAAACAATTAATGTCTTTTAAAATTTCATCAAAAAGGTTAATTAAACCAAAAATTGAATTATACCAAATTTGATCTGCTTTTCTAATTAATTTTAAATATTTCTGAAACAATTTTGTATTTTATAAGGATTCTAATTTCTATTTGAACTTCTATATGAAGGCTCGAAGAGCGTTTTCAACACTTGAGAAAGCTCTTAATCTTCACGTTTCTATTTAATATATAATTTTGTCTATGCCAATGAAAAGTTTTATTACATAGATTATTCCCATAAATCATTCGTGTTTCTTGCACTAATTTAATTCTATATTTTACGCTAATTTTGATTCTCAAACTTATTTGTAGTACGTCCTAAAATGTGTTTTCAAATTTGCAGGATCCAAAAGCGAAATTAAGAAATACTTGGACAGTTATATCGTTTAAGGTTGCTTGAAGCATTTACTACGTGACCTGGTATTTTTCAAACCCAAAAATCTACAGCTTTAAAATATTTTATTCTCCAATTTGCGAAATTTTCGTCATTAATTTTGAATTTTGTAAACTGACAGTTAAGTATAATAATTAACAAAATGCACTTAAAATGATATCTCTCCTAAAAATATGGAGTTAATCTTTTTCCTAGGCCTTTTCTGATAAGCAGGAAATATAAACTAATACCTATTTATACTTGCGTAAGTTCAATAAATATGTAAACTTTTGGAATTCAGTGTTTAGTTTTCTTCCGCTCCATTAGATAATGACTCTTGGTTGTTTTTCCGGGCATTCTAAAAATTTTGCTAACCATGGAATTTAAATTAAAATGTCACAACGGAAATCTTTTTCGGATAAGGATATTTATTACTTTGTAATTCAAAAATATCTGGCTATTTCTTCAATTGCTTTCATGAATTGTCGAAGTTGTTAGTTTGTCTTGCGTCTTTAACTGTGCTAGTCAATGTATCAATTAATACTATGGCTAATATTCCAGAGATTCTACTAGGTTCAATCTTCAGGACCACCTTCCCTAATTCAGGTTTCCTAAACTCACAGAGTCACTTTTCTGAAACGAATACCGAGGCAGTATTTTGATTCATTCCTAACATCATCCTTGTGCTTATTACCTGTTTTTGACTGAAAGACTAGCTTACACCCATAAATCATAAATGAATTAACTAACACTGATGATTGTTTTATTTAATAGGATGCTTATTTTAGTTTTTACACTTTATAAGTAAACATTTATACATAATAACATTAGGTATTAATTTCTGCAAAATCAGAAACCCAATTCTAATCTACTAGAATTGCCTTAAAGATGGTGAGATGTTTTATATTGTCGATATCCCATCCATTTTAGAGGTATAAAGAAGGAGAACTATCTATTTTTATAGAAAATCCCATCTTTGTACGGTTGCGCTTATAATTTCTAAGGTTCTAACATACGATAGTAACATTAAAATTCTTGTCTAGGTTGATGCTAACGTAAGATCAGTTGTTCTGTTTTTATTATGATTCAAATTTAGCTCTGGTAATTTCTTCCGATTTATCTTGACGAATTACCGCATTTTTAATTCCTATGTAATCTATTGACAAAATATTACCATATATTTACAAAGTACTTAATATTTACAGAAATATATATCTGCAATTTATATTACATAATTTTAATGTGATTATAAATGTCAAATAGCTATAATTGCAAGCTTTATTTTATTAATCTGGATTAAGACTTGTTGCTTCACATAATGCCATTTAGTATTCAACATTTTATGTTCTTATGCAATTCATAATATTACTACCATGACGTAGTTACAAGTCATATATCAAATAATTTCTTCCTAAAAGTGCTTCTATATTCACAAACATCTTGTACTCGTAATAAGTCAATAAATTACAAATTTAAATTGAACATCTTCAAGCAATTTGAAGTTTATGTGTATCAATTTTTTTAATTTTTAATCATGTACCAAGTTATATGTTTAATTTGTTACTACAATCTTTTGACTCGATTCCAAGATATATAAAACAGTTTTTTAAAACAGAATCTCTTGTTACCTGTAAAATGTTTAAGTGGGCCATTAACTTTTACAACCAATACGTTACAAGTTACTTTTTAATACAACAGGCACATAAATAATTTTGAACTTGGTTGTTTGGAATGCGCAATCATAAATTTAATTACTCAGCACGAAACGTACACTTTACAGAATCTGTTATAATTAATTAATACTATTAAATTCCGCATTATCTAAGTGAGCCTGAAAATGTCCCTCTAACTTTACTAAATCACTGCAGGCTTTAATGCTTCATTCAGTGATGTTAAGTCCATCTTTGGTACCAATTATATATCTTTATAACATCTAGTTAAGATTCCAATCACAAGGAATTGCTTAATTAGTTACTCAATACTTGTATTGAAATAACTTTCATGGTTTCCACCTCACTTTATAATCCTAATTATGCCCGCATTCATCGTAAAAATTTCCGCTACAATTTCAATCATTTCAAAATAACTGTACCGGGTATTTTAAGTAGTGCATTTAGTTATTTTGTAGTAAATTCGCTTACCAAACTAAACAAACCCGTTTAAATATTCATTAATTTTTTGGTTATATAATTTTTATATTGTTAAATTAATTTTCATCTTATTGGTTAGCACATACATTTTTACTTGTGGGTATAGATCAATATACGATTGTTTTATATTAAACAATAAAACATATTTTTAAATAACTGCAATTAATCTATTATCAATTGCCTTGCATATACGATTACTAAATAAATCTAATAGAATATTGATGCGTTAAAAAATGACCTTAAAACAACAACAAAGATGTATTTTAGAATAAGTCCTTGTGCAAGATTAAACGGAAAATAAGTGTGTACAACGAGCTTCAAGGAGCTTAGTCGAAGTAGGGATGGTAGGTGACAAATACTTACGCTAGAAATGTGACTGTAATGGTTTTAATAGTTGGTGCAAATCAATAGTCAAAGGGCGCCACTACCAGAAATGAAAACGCTACTTCGAATAGAAGTTTTTGTCAACAGCTGAAAATTCAATTAACCCTGGATTCCGTTACAAATTTGGAATCAGTTTGGCAGCAAATTTCTCACAAATTAGCTTACATTTCATTTACGCTGATCCCCTAAGTTATAAAAATAAATAACTAGCACTAAAACCTAAAATTGTGAATAAAGGTTTTAAAAAACTATTAATCCGATAACCAAATGGTGAACGTTACATCGATTCATACACACATTTACGATTAAACAAAGAACTCTTGTGATAGCCAATGGGCGTGTTACTTGTACGAAAAATTGTTTACAATGAACAAATCGTTGTATTAGTTGATAAACTTAAGAAAATTCAATGCTCTTTGACTGATAAAAAGCAATAATTATGATACTAAATCCGATTTTCGTACATTTTTCGTAATATACGAGGGTGGTTCAAATTTGACACGTATTTTATTTTTCCTGGTAAACATAAACCCTAAATTAACATTATATAACATCATTTTTCGAAATGACAACCTTCCATTAAGATACGTTGTTCAATCGCTCCGGTACCTTTCGTATTGCTGTTAAGCCAGTTTTGCACCACATCTATCACTTCCGTATTAGAGTTAAATATATTGCGTCCCAAAAAGTTATTCAGGGACTTAAAGAAATGTTAACTACATGCGGTCAAGTCTTGATAAAATGAACGGTGAGACTTTGCTTCCCCGCCTGTTTGTTAATTGAGTTGTTTGTGGACGAGCGTTGTGGTGCAGAAGAATATCGTTTTTGTTTATGAGGCCACGTCGTTTAATCCGTATAGTCAGCTTAACTTTGCGAAGAAGCTCACTGTAATAAGCAGAGTTAACTGTTTTTCTTTCTTCAGGAAAATCAATGTTAACTGGTCACCTATCGTTTTAGAATGTGGTCGCCATAACTTTTCTAGTCGCGTTACGTTTTAAATTTATTGGGTGGAAGTGAATTTGCCTGACGCCATTCCTTACGAACGTTATGGCTTTATGGGGCGCAATGACGCATCCAGGTCTCATCATTTCTTATAATACGTAACAAAAAGTCACCGCCATCCCTCCTATTTTAGTAAAGCGGAGGTTCTCTGCAAAGTTGGGCCCCTTTTTGCCATTGTTTCACGGAAAGCTGTTTTGGAACTTATCTGGTCCTAACGTTACGATAATTAAACTTGTCACGAACAATAGTTTCAACACTACCTACACTAGTGTTCCTTCGCAAAAATTCTTTTATTGCTACGAAGAAGTTCGTCAACGGCAGATACCGGATGGGCAAACGCCGCTAAATTGACACGCTTTCACGTTTATCCTGCAAGGATCTGTAGCAATCAAAAATTTTTCTAAGTATAAGTACTCTTCTTCAAACTATGTTTGAAGTCTCTGATGAATTCCCTCGCTTTACACCCTCATTGATAAGGCAACCGAAGTCGAAACATTACTACATGTCATCGTTAATGAAACTGACAGCATTGGGACATTCAATTTGCAATTGTTTATGGCATTAGCCAACATGTCTGCTATTGTGAGCATAAAACCTCTTTGTAACAGCTCATCAAATACGTTCGGAAAAATAAAATGCAGGTCTAACCTGAACCGCCCTCATATAATAGTTATCAATCGTACAATTAATTATGTTTGGAACATGTGACGCATATTCTATTTCCTTTACAAAAAATTTCTGGAGAAACTTCTATGCTTGTTAAAACAAGAATTCTAATGTTTATTTGAACAGTTAATATGATCGAAAGCCAAATGTTTATAAAACAGTAACGGCGACAAATAGCCAATAACAAGAATAGTGGACAGCCCTACTTTATTGCAGCGATAACTCTAAAAGACTGTTTTCAATGTTAATATGAAGTGCACTGCCTTCACATGAACAATACATTTGAGAAAGAGCGGCATTTTAATTCAACTGATTCCTTCTAGCAAAATCAATACGAAGGTTAGGAGTACATTATAAACACAGCCCTATAACTTTAACGAATTATTTTCATATTTTATTTATATAATTAAATTAAAAACTTCATTGTGATGATGATTAAAAAGCTGAAACGTTAGTAACAGATTTTCACAATTTGAAAAAGAAAAACTGGAATATCATTTCGAATTTTATTTATTTTATGTAAACGACGGTACGTTTTTGAAAATGTATTAATGCATTATCAAAAAAACATGTCCCCGTCGAGGGTCGAACCTGAGTGGTCGGATTATCGGGCCAATATGTTTCCGATATTCTACAGGGGAATAGAGTAATTTATCCTATCCATCGAACCTGTTGTTGCCTGCAGCTACTTATAAAGCGCGAATAAATAATTCTTAGACAAGGGGGCGCTGTTATAATCTCCTGCAACACCCGCAATGAGTTAAAATTTACTTTCAAAGTTGGTTTTTTAATTTTTTTAATTTTTTAATTTAACATAGAAACATCTCCCATGGAAACCTTTATTAATATAATGGCAAGCAACGACTAAATTTGACTAGAGATGGAAGTGTAAGTGTAACTCTTAGATTGCACTCATTACTGAAATGTATCCAAGCTTTAACCTAAGAGATTACTTGAAATTTTGGAATACCTTTGTACGTCTTCCAGTAAAATCAATAAACACATTTATTCTCATTAAGTGATACATTGAATAAAATTGAAATTATGAATATTTATAAAATTTCAAACAAATTCCTAATCTGGTACTAATTACTTTCTCTTGCCTATATGAAATATAGTATAGAGAAGGTCATGTTCTCCGTCAAAATATTCGATGTCCAGTTTTTAGCGGGAACACACGTTTTCAGGTCCCCTGCATCCGAAAAAAATGTTTTTAGAAATTAGTCTGTGTGTGTATCATTGTACGTGTGGGTGTGCGTGTGCGTGTACTTGTGCGTGTGCGTGTGCGTGTACGTGTGAGAGTCGTAAAAAAATGAAATTTTATATGGAAGTTTATTACCGCCTTGGCACCTCCTAGTAACAATTTTGTTAAAATCTAATGGACGAAAGTGCAACTTTATTCTTGTGATTTTTAGGTTTTTTGCAATTTTCTCGAAAACGGCTATAAGAATTTGTTTTAAACTCACCACATTTCTTACGTCTATAATGATATATTACACGCCTTAATTAGTTTTTCTGAGAAAATTTGTTGACGTGAGTTATTGAGAAAACTCTTTAGAGTTAAGCAAGGTTATGTCTGGCCATTAACTTAGATGGGCGACCATTCCAATTATCGTTCCCAAAATAAAAATAACTTAATATTTTAATGATTTATGTACATTATTTACATAAATATATGAATTATTTTTGCTTTAAATGAGCTTAAAATTTAATTATAGATCTCTTGGTACATGTATAAAGGAAATTATAAATGGATGAATTATTTGTGCTTTTAAATTAATCTTAAAGTTTGCAATTTAGGTGTATAGGAAAGCAACTGACGTCAATAAATCCAAACTAAATTTAAAATGGCTAAGAGAAAGTCGTATGTTGTCTCACACCAGATTCTTTTATAAAAAATTTAGGTCAAACCGCAATTGTTGTTGGTTAGTTCTTGGGACAAAACGATTGCGTGATATTAATTTGTTTCAATCTTACTAGCTAATACACCAAAAATAATAAAAAACTGTTTGTTGTAAAGGAATTTTTATTTATTGACAATTGAATTTAAAATTCTCCGCGTAATTTTAGTCGCACTATACAGGGTTCTTTTGAAATTTACACGGCGCATTCTTTACGCCCCATACATTCACAAAAAAATAGTAAAAAAAATTAAATAGCTTTATTTTGAGCATAATTGAATTTAGAAAATACTTGTAAAACTTTTTTAGAACTTCTAATATGCAACATAAATATGTTGGAATGGGTTTCGGAAATTCCTCCCATGTAACCACTTGTTGGTTCCAATAAGATCGGTTTGTCTGATGACGACGTTTCGGCAAATTCCCATTTTCTATTATCAAATCTAACTGTTTCTCGATCTGGTTATACGTATCGAACTAGTGTTATGCTGAACTGGTGGTTTTTATATACTCTGCTGCTTTCACTTCTTGAGAGAAAGCTTTTTCGTTCGGTTGCGTGTTATCTGACCTGTTGTTACGAATGTTGCTTTTCCATATTGTCTTTTATTGTGTGTACAGACTTTGTTTTTCTGCCTGGTGTTATTAACGGTTTCAAAGCTGTTGGCAACCTCTGGGTGTCATCCCTTGTGTTTAAATTATTAGGTCGTTTTTCTATTTCGATGGCCTCTCGTATTACACTGGCCAACAAAGCCACATTTTTTTTCGGCTGCCTTTAATCTGACACCTGTTTTTAACTAATTTTTGCACGCTGATTTCAACTATCAAAACCATTTTGCTCTATCACGTCAAGTTCTTCCGCTATAGCATTTTCATTTTTTCCATTTGCAAATTCTTGAGTATCCTTACTAAATTTAAATGCTTACATTGTTAGTACTTAAATGCATTCCAAATACATTTAACTCAATAGTATAATGTGCATTTAATAATAAAATACATAATAATTAAATTGTTATTATTAAAAGACATTAAAATACCTTTCTGCCATTGTCATAATGTGCATAAATTTATTGCACCAATAGCAGCTACTTAAGTGCTCTCTTAAATACAAATGATGATGATATGAAATTGTTAGTTGCAATTGCACTGAAGAAAATACATCATGTGTACTACTTGAAAATGTGTCAATAGTGCTGATTGTTTCTGTTACATTTGTGGAAGCTTCATTGTTCCCAGTCAAAAGAAAAATATCAGTGATTTAGTTAAG
>JAHWXV010140123.1:0-11077 GCA_024586415.1 Phrixothrix hirtus
AACTATTAAATAAAATGAAAAAAGTATGACAATAGCCACATTAGTAAAAACCATTTTTGATATGCGAAGTTCTCTTATTTTCCATAGTGCGGCGGTTAATTGTTGCGTTAATTATTCCGTAGTCTAGGATACCTAAAGATGCTGCTGGAGGATACCCAGCTGGTGCACTGGACTCAACTGCCTGCCTTGTGGTTTGGGTCTGCTCTTATACTTCTTGAAAGAGAGAGCGGCGAAATGCTTGATTGTGATTGGTAATTATTAAGTATTAATGGGAATCGTTCGTTAGGATTTCTGTGTGTTCTATATTTACGATACATATAAATACTAATCATAACCGTATATGTGAAGCCGGTTTAATGGAATTTAAGCACATCCGAACGACCCATACTTCATGCGCACTATTAAACACTAACCGACGAACATAATGCGTTACTGACCGTATAATTACCTGTCGCCTTCTTCTAATATTTACTGGGCAGATAGGGTCTGTAGCGGGGTGGTCGCGCGGTAGTAGATTGTCCCGCTTACAGTTAATGCAACTGTAGTGATTATTAAGGCATTCGATCGAGCTATGACCTTCCCCGCAACGTGCACAGGACATTGTGTTGGCAGAACTTGAAGCAGCAATGTATCCGAATAGTTTTCAGTTAAAGAATCTGCCTATGCTAACATGATATTCAACTCGGGTACTAACAAAAGCGACAACGTTATACTTTTCTCCAGCAGGGCCTTGAAGATTTTAGGTACTACCTCGTATATGTAATGTGATCTGCCCGAATCCTTGTAACTAATTACGCGGAAAATCCTACAGTTTTTAACGCATGCCTCCTTTGCGAGACTAGATTCTGTTACCGCGTCTTGATTTTGCTTTCTTAACAACTTTAATATCGAGTCAGAACTATCTATGCCCTGTAGACACAGAAAAATAACTTTGGGGTTTAACAATTATGCGGACCTGGCACTGAGTGCGTTGCTTTTTGTCATACTGTCGCTAAACAGCCTTTATTGTGTAAGGTCCTGACAGTTGACTCGAATGTCTCCAGCTCTAATGTAAGAGAGATTTTTAAATTCGGTGTTCAAGCTAGCCTCTGCAAGTGCATTATGGATTTTATTCATAGAACGGCCTTGTAACGGCTCATCCCTTACTTTCACAATCGTGACATTCATCTCAGTGGATTTGCGTTCTGTGGTCAGTTCCGTTTCACAATAGAAGTGAAGTCAGACACTACTGCAATAAAAAATGATCATTTCCGACGTAAAAGGCGCTACTTTCGTGTCAAAACGTAAATAAAAATGTCTGCAGTATCGTATTAGTTCAGCGCGGCTTGCACCTTATACAGAAATATTACACGGCGTTTTGAAAGAACATATACTTGTAACAGCTAGTAAATATTGGAAGTAAATATCGAAAATAACTTAATTGTTTAACGTTATGGAATTGTTTACTTACATCGCAAGATAAAAATTTTTTATATTTTGCTTATCCAGGTAGTCATGGTGACGGGTGGATTTATTCAGGATTTATTATTGGTCGTATCTAGCTAAATTGGATTATAAATAATAAGGCAGTAAACCTTCAGAAATCACATATTGTTGTAATAAAAATAACTGATTGATTAATTACAGGGTAAAAATATGTACAAAATAGTAACTAAGGGTAATACGAGTATTATCTAAAACAATTAAGTGCAAAGTGACATCAAAGAAACTGAGTGATTGTTTAAATGTTGTTTCCATGTACAATAGTGACAACTAGTGTTAAACTTTACCACGTTAAGTTCAATCAACAAATCTATTTTACTATTCCTGACGGCAATTAGCTTAAAACATATGCTGTTCCATTTAAAAAAGTGCAAAAAATTGATTGGTTTAAAGATGATGATCGTCAAAACGATATTCTAACAATCTTATACGGCTAGGTACATAATTAGTGCTATCAGTAAATAGAATGAACCTAGACCAGCGAGCTTCTAAATTTTTATGGAAAAATAATGTAGGATAAGGTAGATACCATAATTTAAACGAGCAAGTGATAATGAGGAAAATTTGATTTAGAAAATCACATCTTGGCAATTTTGCATTAGATTGAACAAATAATATTGAGATGAATAGAATTTACACAGTACCTTCATTTACGATAAAATAATATTGGGCATTCCATTTAAAAAAGTACACTTTTATTCGTTACATATTTATGACGCACACTATATATGAAAAACTAATTTTGGATTATAACTTAATTAACCCTATTGCTATTCCTTGAACTAGAGTTTTCCTTTAAGCACACATAAAGTTGTAATAAAGGAAGGAACTACTAATTGGACACCCTGTATAAATGAGGAAAATTGTGCACAGATTATTGTACTTCATTAAATGTTGTAAAATACAATAGTGCGGTAAAATTTCGTTATTAAAGTATGTAATATTTTATAGCTAAGGAAGAGAAAAAGCTACGGATTCAGCTATCGATTACGTATAAAAAAAGAGAGGCTTTTATAGTAATTTGTTTATCGGAGTGACATCTGAATATATGTGATAAAACATGGTGTAATACCTCTTCTTATTTTACCGAGAGTATATTATAATAATATATTAGTTTTGTTTATAATGATTGCGTTTGCTGTATCTAGCCATATACACTACTTGAGATTTTAACTTTTTCAAAGTTATGAAACTATTATATTTATTTATATTAAAAACAGTCATTTGGTATTGCATTAAAATTACCCTTGCAACAGTAAAGCATTGATTTTGAAGAAACTTTCGCAATATTTTGTCTTGCAACCGTAAGCCACACCTTTCTTTCCGTCTTCGGTACGGTTACAAATACTTTGAGCGGCGTTTCAATTTGTACATTCTGACACAAAATATCACTTTTGGAAAGTATATTAAACAAATAACTTTATCTGAATAATACCGAAGTTAATCAGTAACTGAATTTGAAACCTCGTGCGGTGTTAGCTTAAGAAGATGCTACCTGGTCTTGAAGACGGCAAGGTTGTGACATAGTACACGTAATCTCTACGCTGGGTACGTTTTCTAACCTTACTTTAGCTGGTAATTATTTATTTCTCTAAACTATTTCTCTAAACACGTAAATAGAATTTTTTAAAAATTTTTAATTATCGCTATGTATTTTTGATTAAAGTTAAATGTTGACTCACCTGCCCATTCTTTGAGGCTAAGACTCATTAATATCGCCGCAGAGTTCTTCGCTCACCGTTATTATTCAATTTCCATTAGAATCATAGGCATATATTTTCCGCTACATTTTTAATAACTAGCCAGAATATATCTAAAACGTCTGAAGGATGGAGACATACGGCAAAGATAAACTTTGAAGATAAAACAAAGCAGTTTCAATAAACATTAATGATGCATGTCATTCGAGTGAGGCCTTCACTTATTGTTGGACATTAACGTGCAGCTTCTTGCCACATTTGTTATTCGTCAGAAGCATTAAAAGATGTCTCTCTAATTGAATTAGTTAAACTTTGATTAAAGAAATACCCGATAAGTCAATTGCAAGCTATAAATGAAATTATAAATTAAATAATAAAAAGAAATTAAAACGAAATGTTGGTAATGCTAAATATAAAATTGGCACACAACCTGTGTCCACATCTCTAAAAATTTTATCAGTCACTTAGTACCATCTCTTTTAAAGAAAAATATTGGAGTGTTTTTCATGTACTAAAATAAATATTCAGTATTCGATAATTTTGTTGGATAGCGGATAATTTAAAGATTAAATTAAAAGTTTTGGGAACACCGAACTTTATACCATTACTAACTTTATTTCAAATTTAGGAAAGTTTATACTCAATATCTACGCATTTACTTTGTCGAGTTAAGTCAATCCTGAATACTTTCTTTAATTTGTTTCTAAGGATAAAAACTCATAATATTTAGGCATATTATTGAACGTGAAAGATATAACTCCACGGTAAAATATTTTTAAAGAAAATCATTAATTTTTTTCTAAAATAAGATTTGTTGCCCACTATTTCTTATGTTAGTCAATTTAATTTTTTGTAAGATATATTAAACGTATTTTAAATCTACAACGGGCAGTTGTTACCAATACCTACAAATTTGTTTAGATGGAAATATATAAGCCTTTAAGCCATTAAATAATATTATTCTAGGAGTTTATGATTGAAAATTTAAATTAATTTATAGGAGGAAACGTCGGCCTTTCATATTTTATATATTGATTATTACTCTTTAAAACCTATAGATGGATTTTCCAGTTTAAATCGAATACTGTTCACATTTGTTATGTGTATAAAAGGAGCTTGTATGTTCAGTCAACCTTTTCAACGATCCCGCACTAATGAGCCTCACAGCGAGAAACCAGGTGGGTGCTGCAATACGATGATTCAAAATACAAACTTTTATTTATATTTTTAGCTACTTAGTTGGGTTATACAAAATTTTTGGCGAGAAACTTTTAAACTGTTCATTTATTTATATCCATATGACAGTTTTTAGCTCTTAACTTGTGCCGAACTTTTCAAAATTCGGGCTTTTTATAGGAGAAAACTAATTATTTGTATTTAAATTTAAGTGTATTAACAGTAAGAAGACAAGAATTAAAACAATACGTATGCTGTATATCACTTCAGCAATAAAATGCATCTCTTCCCCATATGATTTCGTTATAACAATGGGAAATAAAACTCATAATTTTTATACACAAATAAAATAAAAGGTTTTGGATATTCGTTGGTAAATAATGATCGTATCGATATAGTTCATGTTTAAGTCACGGAATTTCTTTAATAAAACACGTATTTCGCAGAAATCATAAAACAACGGTTTTATTAATTACAGACACACACATATGATTTTTTTTAAATGGCAAGCCACAATTTTCTCCTATGATTGCAATACATCTTTTAAATATCTAAATAGCAATATAAATATTTTGAAATCCCACATTCATGTAAATTTGGTTGTCGTGGGGGTGCCTTTTCAAATTGAGAAAAGCCTCAATATTTTCCACGCATAAGTTTCGATGCGATTGATTACTACTTGTAAGACTGATTTGAAATACATACAATATATGGAAATTTTAGTTTATCTTGTGGGTGAAAACTATGTTTGAAACTTGTTTAATGCAATATTTCCAGATCGGCCTATTATGCAATTTAGTGAAAAGCAGACGGAGATACAAAATATTTAGAATATCTATTTCAAAATGTTGCCCAGAAATTAGTTTTACAATTAGTAAACAAATCTTGTCGTGATTCAGAAGATTAGTAGTAGAAAACCGAGTTATTCAGATTTCAGTACTTCGACTTTTCAAAAAGAAAGGACACCCTACTTTTAAAATTCACCTTGTTTATGCGGTTAACGAAATTGAACTTGACTGAATTTCGCAATTTTGTGAAACAGTAATGCATTGTCATTAATTCAGTCCGGTTTTCCTTCGCCAAATTCTTTTGCTCAATGAAGAAACCTTTGGTTTAGATTGATTAAATGATAGAACTGCAAATACCAATGCTGGTCAGATTCCTACCAAGTGGTTGAGGTACATATTCAAACGTTTGCACAGGAATAGTGGACACCAGCATAGCAAGCTTTTCTTTCTTTGAAGAAACCCTTAATTTCACTTTTTTCCAACGAGACAATATCCCAATACTACAGTTGCTTTATCCAAATGAAGATAATCCACGTGGGCCAAATAATGACCTTCGATTCCAACAAGATGATTCACGCTTAGTTTTTGGCCCCTTATTCGCGATTCCTTGTATAGTTGACTTCTAGTAGGGCTTCTAATCCAGTCAATTATTTTAATGTTACACAGCTCGATTATTCTTGTATGCTTGCTTAAACTAAAGCGCTATTATAGTAGACCACAGAATCTTGAAGATTTAGGAGCGTTGGTTTTGAAATTGTATATCCTTGTTAATACCATAAGAGAGTGTGAATAGATTTAGTTTTTGCCAAACGATTAATGTTGGGCAATTCAATTTCACACTTAAAGCTTTTCCGATATTAAAGCGCTGCATGTTTTAGGTTGTCAATAAAGTTAATGCCTCAAAGTATTCCCCAATTTTTTACTCAATAATTATCTTATGTAACATTTCCATATCTTTATAAAATTTAAAATCTACCGAAGCCACAAGAAAAGTTGTAAATTACCATTTTAAAACATTGAGCCATTTTAACGTCAAACTAATAAATATCGGAAAATAATTTTGTCATATTCAGTTGTATTTTTATAGAGATGTTTGAAGATTTTCCAAAACTTTATTTATTGTATTTTCATTAGATACATATTATACTTTAGACGTGCATTTTCAAAAAGCACCATACTATCACCACGAGCCAAGATGTTGTTTACGTATGGATAGTTGTCAACTCCGTCACCTATCTTAAACATGTACCACAGTGCCCCATATAAAGATAACATGATTTTCGCTACCAAATTATCTACATAAATACGTAACTGTTATATTGGGAATATTATTAAGAATATTATGGACATTGCAAAAATATTAATTATATGTAAAACAATACATGAATCGGTATTAATTAAAGAGTAATTTTGGTACCATTCTGAATTAAAACGCTTCTGTGTTAAATTGTGTTCCTATTGTCTCTTAAAATAATTCCTTTAATTACATTAATGTTGGATGTAAAACTGATTTTAAATAAGTGCTCCCTCGTAATAAACTATGACTATTTTCAAACCCCGATTCTAGGAGAAAAGGAATGCTTGCTTTAACGATAAAGTCAAACGCTTTCCTCTCGAAACTTGATTGTTTGCTATGCGATTTCATAAAGGGTAGTTGCTAGAAAACCATCGAAGATCATGTTAAAAAGGAAGTATAATTGAAAGTACATGCTCTGTTGCTAACGGTGGTTTGTTTATTAAGCTTCGTTTATCGTTCGTGGTTACTAAAACCGATTAAGAAATTCAAAATACAAACAAATTCATTATTACAGATTAAACTTCGGGAATTGAGGTGTTTTTCGTTTCAGCATTCGATTATATGACCTTTCCCTAATTTATCTTCTCGTAAGAAAATCTAGATTAACTGAATTCCAATCTAAGACCTTTAAAGAGTAGCGCACCAAATTCTAACTAGAGTATATTGAATGTGGTGGATCATTTAACTTTCGACCATAGTATACTTTCTCATATGGTTATTAAAATATCGTCCCAAAATTTAAATTTCAACTTACACATATCTACATTTGTGGCACAGAACGACATGAAACGCCTTTCAATGTATCGTTGAAATCCCGACTTTTAACATAATACTAGGAGCTTTACGCGCACACGAGATATATTGAGCAATGTGGCCATTAGTTGTTCTACGTTTAAATTTGTGACGTTGTTAATTTTGTGATTGGGTTAGATAGTCGAGATTCTGCTCAACAAATATGGTTGGAATGCAATGCTACCATATCGCATATTTCAATTTTAAGGTAATATCGTCAACATAGAATAGTATTTTGAAAAACTAGAAGAATAATGTTAACGAATTTTGGATGTATCTCTGAAAATAAAAAGTTAGAAGCTGAAAACGAAAACGCATTAATTTATGTGTGAGCAAACACAAATACAGTGGTGGTTTAAGATTAAGTTTAAAATGGATCATTGCCAATAATAATGAAGTGTTGGCTTGCCATTCAAATGATCTATAGATCCAAAGTATTTTAGCATAAGTTTCTGCGACACTTCTATGCGTGATATTTCAATCATCATCCTTTCAATTTCAAAAATTAGAATAATAGAAAATTAAAACAAAAAATATCCATGTCTACTGTTGGTTAATGTTTAATTTATTATTTACAAGTTGTCTTAGAACAGTTTGCTGCATGATCATAATTATAAAAAAATATTACCATTGGGTAACTAAATGCTAATGGCGTTTTCTATGGAAATTTATTCTTAAAAGTTTTCATATGTCGTCATCGACAGAAATATAAGGTGGCAAGACATCTCTCTCTCTCTCTCTACCCTCCTATTCTCTCTCTCCCTCCCTATCTCTCTCTCTCTCTCTTTCTCTATATATATACCGTATGCACCGACACATAGGCAAATCCTATGTAAAACTTGAAATTGTAGTTTCTATCTCTGATATGCGTTTTAAAAAAAGATTTTAAGCAAAACTTAATTCTGAATATTTTAAGTATAAAATTTAGTATCAAACATGGTTTTTTATTAAAACATTCAAATAACCTTGGACACAACATATTTAAACAAATATATATGCCATAAATAAACAAATAGCAAACGTCGCGTGAATTGAAAAGTAATTGGAAATTTCGAAAGTGAATTGCACATTCATGAAAATGAGTGTTTATTTAATTGAAGAAAAGGTTCAAATCATAAAATGGAGTCAATCCACAAGATAGATTTGTGAACTGTTTCGATTTAGTTTTGAAAATAGTCCGGTTCCAAATCAATTTTCTACCTACTCGCCATATTTATTGAAACTTTTATTGTATTGCGACACCAGTTTTTGTATTCTTTCATCGAAGTAGATTACCGTCAATCTGTTTAGCCGTTCTGCACAACCCTGCAAGCCCTAGACTTCGACCAACCAAAAATTTCTTTAGGTGAAGAAACAAATGAAAATCGCTTCAGAATAGGTCAGGACTGTATGGAGGATGACAAAAAATTTCTCAATAAAATTGCTACCGTAATTCCTATGTGGGGATGGCAGTATGCGTCCGTATATTGTCGTGCAAGAGAGCAATTCCAACAATCAGTAGCCCGAGTTGCTTCTGCTTTGCTCGACGCAGTATTTTAGAGCTTCACCGTAAAATTCTATATTTATAGTCGTATCTTGTTGTATAAACTCCCTGAGTAGGATGCCTTTGCGGTCCTAATAAACCGTAGCCGATACTATCTGTTGAAACATTTCTGTTTGGGACTATTTGTAAGCTGCCATTGTCAATATTGCTGATTGTTTTCAGGTGTTATGTGATAAATCTGCGTTTCATCACCAGTAACAATGTAGTCAAGATATTCATCACCTTCTTATCCCTAACGATCAAGAAACATTAAGGCAGCTTCCGTGCGTTTTTGCTTGTGGGTTTCTGTGAAGTGTTTGGGCGCTTATCTAACACAAAGCTTTTTGGAACGAAGATGCTTACTTGCGGGGGGTTTTAATCTGTTTTTGCAAATCAAAAATTGTCAATCTTCTTTTTTCCACATTTTCTGCGTTTAGCTTGCTTAACAAATTAATCACCACCAATGACGGGCGGGCGCTCCGTACGCTAATGTTTGTATAAAGTGGATCTGATTTATCATCATGGAATTTGATACGCTTACGATTACAATTAATATAAAACTTCAAACCGAAGGTGAAAATCGCTACCATAAAACAGGATCTTCATCATACAGATGTTATTCCACCGCAAGTGTGTATCTGGTAACAAAATCTGATAGGTTTCCATGCATTCTAAATTGTTTTCAATTCGCTGAGTTACCTTAGAAATGTGATAATATAAAGGCACTTTAGTTTTTATGGTAACTATTTTGGTGTATTCATTCATGTCATATGCCATTGCCCTTTGGTATTGGTATCAGATATAAAAAGTTTATTACATACAGATGTGTCATTACAGTTATATTTGATATCAAATCCTGTGAGCAATGTTAATCGCCATTTACTCATATAATGTACTCGCGTTTCCAAGGGTTTGCTTGTACAAATTTATATTAGTTGTCCAAGAGAGCTTTTATAAATTCAAAACACCATTACAATATCGTAAGTGCAATATGGGGTTTAACAGCATAGTAAAATGTAAAACAACGTTATAAAAAACAATACAAGTTTTGGATTTTATTATAAGTTCCCAGAGGGTTTGGAAAGTATTTCCAGTAGAACTGGGTTTAAAACAGAATAAAAAATATCTGATCAGGAAGTTGTGATGATCCATTAACGAATTTTTATAAACATACAACACTAACTGAATTTTTTGCTGTTAAGTATGTATTTATATTTTTGTTGTATATCTAGTTTTTCATATACTACTTTGATAATTATTATGCAATAATGCTATTTTTTAATTCTAACAAAAAATTTAATTTTATATAGGGCACTGGTATCGTTTAAAGGGAAAAATAACATCGAAATTGGATATTCTTTCAAGCTGTCAGACTTAGGCTAATAAATTTCCGAGGTAGTTATTGCTATCTATGTATACTTTGAAAAAAAACGTAGATTCGTTGAAAACTTGACGAATATATCCCATCTATGTGTAAATACATACATTAATGGTAAATAAATCCAAAAAGAAATAATAGATTTCAATAGCGGGGAATGATAATATTAACTGAATGGAGAATAACCTACATTAGTAGAGTGCAAAGCATAAACTTTGCAATCAAAATATACTGGTCGCCATAAATACCTGAACACCCAGTATACTTTAATAAATTTTGATGAAACTTTCAGGAAAGTTGTATTTGTTTTGAAACAAGAGACGATGAAAATTTCAACATGATACAATTACAATAAATTCCAACAACACTAATAATGTGTAGATACCCTCCTCTGTTTCTTGCGCATTCAGCTACACGACTGGGCATACTGGAAATTAGCGAATCGATGCTAGCCTGTGGTATACTGTCTCAAGATTCTAAAATACGCCATTGAAGAACATCTAAAGTGTTTGCAGGTGGTTGTAAAGCATTTAGCCTCCGACCCATCATATCCCACACGTGTTCAATTGGTGATAGGTCGGCGAACGGGAAGGCCATGAAAGCTTATCAACATTAGCATTATTCAAAAATTCCATAGTAACCCTTGCCGTATGTGGACGCGCATTATCATGCTGCAAAATCGGATTTTGCATTTCTTGAGGAAATGGCAGTAACACTGGTTCCAACACGTTATTGATGTAACGAATTGCGTTTAATGTTTCCGGAATAACTACTAGATGACTTCTACTTCCATGGCAGATAGCCCCCCCACACCATCACACATTGAGTAAAAGCCGTATGCTGTTGAACAGCAAACTGTAGATGTCGTCTTTCTCCAGGACACCTTCTGACCATTCTACGACCATCGTGAGCCCATAAATAAAATCGAGATTCGTCAGAAAA
>JAHWXV010140125.1:0-13841 GCA_024586415.1 Phrixothrix hirtus
GAGAGAGAGAGAGAGAAAGAGAAAAGAGTTATAAAATTGCTTAGTAGTAATCTGCAGATTGAATTGCCAAGGAAAGATAAAAACATTATCCAATACATGAGATGCCAGTAATACGGACATACAAAAGTATAGCAAGCTATAGTAAGAGACGAGGAACTACATCCAAGTACGCGCTATCAGAAGGACTACGTCTAGAGAGTTATAAAGGCTGCAACCGTTACAGCCGGCTTTGTAAAGGCCGAGATAATAATTTTCACAATTCCACATACCAGGCAATACGACTTATCAACAACTAAAAGCATTTTCAACACCAAAAGACTGAAACTCTTACAACAGTATAACGTTATAAAAAACACACTAATGAACAAACAACAATGAATATATCAGCAATGGACTAAAAAAAATTCTGGGAGGACTGAAAAGGTACGTTTAATCAACTTATACAATAGAACAGCATAGTCTTAAACATGCTTGCCATGCTGATACATAATAGAAATGATTAAATTTCTAACAATAGCACTCTAATGCTTATGGGTTGATAAAGCATACAGATAAATTAAAATTATTCTGATAGGATCAGCTAATTGACATTACGTTAATTAGGGAAACCAATTTTACCGACTATTCTTATTTTATGATACTGGACTATACAGTATATTACACATATCACCTATTAATTAGAGCTCATGTCGGAACTGCCATAATTATTAAAGTACAATTAATCATCACCATCTAAACAAATATGAAACAGTTTATCTCCTCTGTAAGAGTTCAAACTTTGTCATGAGACAACCGTATCAGCGATTTACTGCCCACCGCGGTACAACATTAAGAAAGAAACTTTAAAGAATTACTCCAAGAATTAGGTCCTAAATTTGCAGTAAGAGACGACTTTAACACTAAACGTACTCACTGGGGATCAAGACTTACTATTATCGAAGGCAGAGAGCTTGCCAAATCCCTATAGGGAAACATTTATTCCCTCTTGTCGACACACACCCTAACCTACTGACCGACGCAGCCAGGAAAGGTGCCCGGTCTTCCAGAATTTTTTATTGCTAGCGAAATATCAAATTTATACCTGAAAATAGAATTCAATTACGACCTATCAGATCACAGTCCATTGATAGCTAAAAACAAATGTCTAGAATTACATACTACAACAGCTAACTGGAAGAGTACAGTAGCAAAATTTCTGATCAAATACAATTAAATATTACCTTGAAGATCCTGAAGGGATTAAAATACAAAAAAATATACCATTAGAAATCAAAAAAATTAATAATAGATAAACAAAAATAAGGAAAAAGTATCCCAATTGATAAAGCAATACTAAATGACATAACAAATATATGCAAGAATATCTCATTTTACAAATATGTATCCACGAATTCATTCTTTCAAGCAGCCCCAAAACCGTTCCAAAGAAATCCTTCAATCTATAAACAAACACTTACACCTTAGGCAACAAGCAACAAAGACAATGCTGACATGTTTGCAGAATACCTATCGGCAGTATTCACGCCCAATGATGTTACAATCGATGGGGAAATTTCAGACTTTCTTGTATATAACCTAGAACAGGGGAAGGTGTAACACTGTGCGAAAGCAAATCAAAGAAGTTAAATAACAGAAAGTCGGCTCAAATAGACCAACTAAGTCAAAAACGTACCCCGTCAATTTAGCATTGACAAAAAAAAACCTCGAAAAATGCCCGCGACAAAATGGTCGGATGCAAAATTGCCATAAAATCCCGCACCGAAGCAGCTGTTTCCCAATTAACCCCGACTAAATAGCCCCCTAAATGCGCTCTAAAAGGTTTTACAAGTACTTAAACAGAAACATTGTTTTCCCTTCAAGGGTTCCTTACTTTTAAACTATAATTATTTGTTTTGGTCTTAGATCTATAAATACCGCAAAGAATTTATCTATAAATAATTAAACGTAAGTCAGTTATTTGTGACACCGTCATGCTTTAGGTGGTGGGATTGCTTGATTTAAAATTGCACTACAGTTCTTTTTGCAAATTTTTACTGTTCATACGTTGGTCGGGATACTTTGTCGGAGTTGTTTTGGCAACGGTTATTTTTGTACTGATTTTTATATCGGGGTTACTCTGTCGGGGTTGTTTTGATGAGGGTATTTTAATGGGTTACGGTCAAAGAACTCTTAAACAGAGGCATCGTAATGTTAACTTACTTAGTTCTCATATAAGACTGGGATATTAGAGTAAACAGTCAAAGGTTGTGGAGAAAATATTGGTATCAAGGACTGACAAAATTCCCAATCATGTAACACTTCCTTGGAAAATTACTACTTCCCAAAATCAATCTTCTCCTTGATGTAATACCAGAACAACATACAGGAGTGTCATAGAGTTGTGTATGAAACCAACAAAATCTAAGCAAACAACATGGTTCATCTGTTTTTTCAACATAAGCCAACCATTCGACAAAGTACGCCACAATGCTCTCTTCTATAAAATAAAACTAGATCTTTCATCCTACTACAAAGGTTTGCAATCATACTTCTGCAAACTCCAATTCAGTACAAGAGACAATGGTGACATCGCTGATACTTTTCTAATCAGATCAGGAATGCCGTAAGGAAGTACCCTGGGTTAGGTACCCTATATATTGCACGCATCATATCTACCAATAACCGGTATGTTCGCAGATAATACTGTTGTACTAATAAGTTATGAAGACCCTACGACTGCATCACCCCGCCTACAGCAGTGTATAAAGTTATTGAAAGCCTAGGCAATAGAATGAAAAATCAAATCAAAACAAATTACGTTTACATTAAGAAGGAGTCAACGTCCACCAACTTTTTCAACATAGCACCCCCACATTCACCATCGGTCTGATATCTAGGAATGGATAAAAACTACCTTGACGAGAATATATAGCCAAAAAGTGGAAATAAATTTGCTTAAAATTTGAAGAGTTATATGGGCTTCTAGACAGAAATCATCGTTATTCCCGGAAAAAGGGTCGCTATAAAATTTATATGGAAATATGGCATTGAAATATAGGGTTGCACCAACTTCTCATGTATTACAATCTTTCCCAAATTCCAATCCAAAATTTTCAGATATAAGGTACATGCTTCACGATCCACATCAAATTACACATTACACAACAATCTTGGCACTTCAATTATCAAAGATGTAATTAAATAAATGAATGAATAAGTTTGGTTGTTTTCTGCATTCATTAAATAAAGGTAAACAAAGCTATGTACAACCACTCGCTATCCGGGAGCACAAAAAAATTACAATAAGCTGTAATAATAAAATACAGCAAACAAAAAACGTATTACCAAAAGACCATGTCAAATAATTGCTGTTACGACTGGTATTAAGTACCTATATTCTACCGCCATTTAGATATTTTAAAGGGTAGCCATTTTAACTGTAGTGTATTAAGAATGCAGTGCTGCTTCATTTGTATTTAAATTGTTTGATTTGCAATTTGGGCAAACTGAAATAACACCCTCGCCCAGGTTCTTATATTTTTGTCACTCGCAGGTTAGTAACGAGCGGACACATTTCGAAATGATTCCGCTGAGGCTCTACTGATCTAGATCTACTAAATAATATAATTTGTTACGTGCTAACCTGGTGAGTGGAATTATTTATGATTTTAGTATTTTTATGCGTGCATCAAATACTTGACGCTTCAAAATAGATATTGTAGATTACATGAATATGTACACAGTATTGCATTATTAATAGCAATATGTGTACCTAATCTTAAACGTAATAAAATGAACTAAAAGTGATTAAAATGTGACATTTAATCATTTTAATAATATAAATGTTGTGATGTTATGAGTCATAAACGAACTTTATGGACTAGGATAAATTAACTAATAATTTTTGATTATAGACACATATTGTTAGCCAATATTTTATATCAGTTCATCAAAAAGGAACTTAGACCTCAGTTTAAATTATGAAAGCATCTTTGCTTTAGTGAATTTGAACAGAAAACTGACAACTGATGATAAATATTTAATATAAAATAAAGAAAATTTAATTATTTTTTCGCATAACTGTAATGCATTCCGTAAGTCGAAGCTCGATTATAGGATTTCGTAAGAGGCAACTCACGAAGAAATGATTTAATTAAAATACCAAAATATCGAAGGCTTGCTTCAAAATTTTTTAAACATGTCATTTTAATCCATTTCTACGTTGAACACAAAACTTAAGTTAATGTGGTTTTAATGTTCGGCGAATTATTTAGCCAAAGTTTTTAGTATTTAGCTAATATTTGTCTAACGATTTAATTAAAAGAGCACTCAAGTATCCTAGAAAACGCCTAACGCTTGATGGAATTCGCTGAAATATCTAAGGGAGCAAACAATACTATAATTTAGTTACTTAAATATGTTCAGTATGCAAATAGTTTCTTTAGCTTACAGTAATATAAGATATTTTAAGCATGATGTATTTAAAAACAATAAACAAGGATACGCAACTTTTAAAGCTTTCATCTGGATCCACTATTGTTCTCCTCTATCTACCTTTAAGAGAACAATCCATTTATCTAACCTAATTTTCGGGTTAATTTCTCAAAAGCTTTACTAACGAGAATATAATATGTCACCGTCCATTGTCTACTGAACATCTGAATTCACATATTGGAGGGTTCATTTCCGTCAAAAACCGCATACCGTGAGGTGGATATATTAATTAAAAGCCGCGTATTGTTAACATTTAAAATATTTCTGTCTAAACACTACTTATTCTACACATCGGGTCTTTTATTTTCATGTTTAATTCCAAAAATGTATGAATAACATTTAAGCTGCTTCAATTAAACTCGAAGTCAATAAAATTTTATTAAAAGCATTTTGGCAATATTTTATGATAATTAAGATTAAATAAACATTAAAACTTTCTATATAATTTTAATTTATAATTTTGATTAGAATTAGAGCTCGTAAAATTTGTTTTTCAGGATCACGTATTTGTCAAAGAAAATCCGTTTACAAGCGCTCGTGTGTCTCTGCAGCTTCAAACAACAAAGTTTATTATAATTAAAACCAAGCAAAGCGTGTAAACGACGGTAGTACTTGTAATCGGGACTCATTTACCGCAATCAAAGGAGCCTAGAAAACTACTAAGACACTTACAACTTAATTGTAAGAAACTAGGGCTTCGAACTATTTATACTACTAGAACTGGGTGTTTTGAATATAACTTTAAAAATTCATCTAATGGTGTCGCAGCCTAGTTAACAAACAAAATTTTAGTAAGTTGTTATGGTAGCTAATGGAGTATTTAAACGTGCCTAAAACTACGAAGCGTTATGTTTCTAAAAGGCCCCACGTGTAGTGCGTTAATTTCTCTCAAACTTCCCGTAGAAACCTCATGTTAAATATGACAATTATTATAATCTATGTTTAATCGCGCGAGCTTGAATCTCCCCACACACAAACGATGTATGTCTTGCATAATAAATTACGTTAACCACAATTTTATGTCTACGATATCAATTACAATTATTTCATCCCCCATTGTTCACATACAATTATTACGTCGTCAGTTTATTAAAAGAATGCAAATGTGTTTTAAAAAATTATGAGGTAACTAATCTCCCCTAGTTTCGATCAACAGACGACAAATTATTTGACCCGAATATTATCACTCAGGAATTATAAAGAATCTATTAATGGCAGTTCTATCTGAAGCGCATTTTCCGTTTCCCCAGGTCCTTCGAAAGGGGGAGTCGACTGATTGCTTCCCCTTCCAGGTCTACAACATATCTTGAGGATAAATAGAAACCTTTTACCTCGAAATCTTCGCAACATACCCGAATTCACTATCGAATTTCTACACTACATTCTGTAACAACCTTTTAGATTGAATCATTTCTATATTTCTAGCAACTAAAGCAATATGTATTACATTCGAACTGAAGTTATAAATGTACATGCCGAAAACGAAGCGATAATAGGGGAATCCCTAAATCGATTTCAATATGTTAGTTTTAACAAGTAGAGAAACGAAACTGTTACTCAATATATTTCTTAGTTCAGTTTAAAATTCATTTGTTACAGGCTCTGAAACCTTTAGATAAAGCGAATTCATTCTCACTATCGAAGCAGACAAATGTGGGAGATAGCAGGCTTGATGCACTTTTCAAAGAGCAAATCCGGACTTAATAAAAGGGTTCGTAAGTTAAAATACTTCCAGTTTAAGTTTCTTGTAAAACAAGCTTCCCACTTATATATTATTCATCGACTTATTTTACCGTTCTTTATCTTCAACGCGCTTTGTGATAAAAAATTGTGCTCGTACAAAGTAAGCCGCCGTTCCTGAGTATCTTTGTATTTAAGTACCTTGTTTAGAAAAAAATTGGACTTAAATGAAACATGCAATAAGAATTAATGAATTCATGCAATAAATTCATGAAATAGATGTATATTAATTTAGGTTTATAATATCTTTTGAAATAAAAAATCGTATTTTATAAAGCAATCGGTTGTAGAAAAATTCTTGGTACACCAATATGTGAAATATATTCCAATTTTCTTGTATTTCCTTGATTTGATTGAAGTCAATGAGTGAAGCTTTTAATCGGTAATGCATATATAGGGTGTCCGCGATATAAAACGCATTATCTAACACACGTGCACCCAAGCCCGTTGTGAACATAAACCTGTAGGAATTTTTAATCTAACGTAAAGTAATATTTTCGCGTAAAAGTCGATCATGGATACATACTTGCAATATTCTTACAATGAATCGTATTTATAAACATAAATATGACTGGTTTGTTGACAAAATATCATATTACCTTCATTATTGGAATACTTTTTCGAGTCAAAGTCGCCAGCTGCTTTAATAAAAATAGTTCAACGCAGTCCTTTAAGTTATCTAAGGTTGTTTCTATGTGGTAAAACACTACTTCTTATTAATTATAATTATTTACACATTATTTGTTATAAACTTATTTGTTAAATAGCTTAAATTGACATACACTTTATATACATTAATCTGTATGAACATAGCTTTAATTAATATAAGTTATGCAAAATTTTAATGAAATTCATTTCGCAAAATTTAATTTATACGCAAAACAAGCGAGTGTTAATATTAATAATATGAAGAAATTTTTGATCAACAAAATCCAGCGCCGTGTTAAAGCGGTTTCGTAAAAGTGAAAGTTTTCCCTTTAAAGCCTTTTGGTAAAAAATAATTTAAACCTGCATATAATTTAGTTGTAACAACAATTTACTTGAAATATAACGAAAACGAGACGATCGTCTTTAAACCGTTAAGCAAGCTTTTAAATTCAATAATACAAATGTAGACATATTAATAATCGTATCTAACCTTGTTTTTATTTTAAAGAAATTTTAAGGAAGAAAATAAAACTTTTTATCTTAAACGGTAATAAACGTATCAGGTATTTATAGTAATCGAATGATTATTTATGTATGGTGCTCTGAAATCGCAGTGCGTCCTTTCGGCTTCGATAACCGCAGTCAGTTCGTTATGTTCAACTCTACCCTTGACCATACAAAGTCTACATACAAATGCCTCGAGTAGTTATCAGACGAAGAGTAGGGTCAGGGTTTGCGTCAGTAAGTAGGGTTTACGTCAAAATATAATGTGACAGTTCACAAGTCCTTTATTCGATGAATATTAGGCGTACCTAAAACTAGATGGTTAATTAAATAAAACAGGATAGGGATATGTATAGGAGGAAGCTATTGTATAGGGTCGGTTTGGATTTAAAAGGGATGTTCGTGCACTTTATTGATGACCTAGGGTGTATATCATACTTGTTCGTAAAGCTGCATCTCGGTTCGCACAATTAACTCTTTCAAATGCGACTTTTTAATTATGAATGTTATTGTACTGGTTTTGTAAACTTTTATTCTGGCCAGATTATTTTAATTAAATACTCTATAATGTAATTAACACAGTATTTTAACTCTTGTAGTTATGCAAATTGATTTATTTACTTGAAGAAACTATATCTGTTGATTTTATAATAACTAACACAAAGCAGTTTTAAAAGTTATTTATTTACTAACCAATTACTATTATATTTCAAAATGCATGCTATACAGTATATACAGATTTTATTTCGACCATATTTACAATTGTCAATGTTATTAAAAAAGATATATTGAGTTTTAAAGTTATTTCGTACAGTGTCTACTTTCAAATTCATCTTAGTCAAATTCACAACCCTTACCAAAACAAAAGTGTACTGTATTTATTAATTGTGAATCTCGACAGAGGTCGTATTAATGCGACCGCGATCTATGATCACTAACTTCAGATTATTGATTTTGTTAAAATGGCCACGTCTGTACATTCACGTGTAGCTACTGTTTGTTATAATTTAACCTTTGTTTTTGACAATATTAATGACGGTAGTGCTAATTGCGCAGTAATTAACGTTTTTGTGGATTGTTGTGTGTTGTGTTTTGGCGGATCAGACAACTTCTATGCAGATGATGTCGCGTAGGTTAACGACAGTAGGATAATTGGCAATGACCTCCAATCGCAGGGATTTAATTCTGCGTCGACGTCGTGTCCGATATCGCGTTTAGGAAGATGTTTTAGGTAAGGAAAACGTTAATAACTAAATAATAATGTATGCTTTACAACTAAACGTAAACAGCATATTACACGTGTATTACGGATCAACTTTTCGACAAAGACTACTAATAAAGGGTCGATTAATTGATTTGTTTTATGCTTTCAACAAATGATTGCTATTGAGTAGGATCCTTGATTTTAATATACGTTCTCCATTAACGCCTTACGGAAACCATATACTAAACGATTTCGGTAATAATTAATTCAATTCATAAACTAAATATTCGCTTTGGATATATTACAACGGGTTTTGCTTTAAGAGCAATTCTCAGAAACCATGTTCTAGACCTTTCCCCTTTGAAGGTTTAGAAATGAATGTTAAAAATTTGAATTTGCGCTTCGAATTTGTACTATTTTCAAAGCACGCCTAAATCAACCTTATGTACACGTTTCTCTGATAATTCATAAAATAAACATAAACAATGCGGTAAAATAGTTAAAATGGCAAATTAATTATGTAAAGGTACAGTAATACTTATCAGAAAAATCTTTAAATAATTGATTGCCCTACAAAACAAAAATAATTGATTAGGTGTTTATCTAGCAATAAAATATGTCTTAAATTATATGAAAAGATATCTAAGCAGGCAGCGGATATGAAACTAAAATCAAAAATGAGTATTTAATTAACATAATGCGAAAAACTGCTAAGTAAAACTTTACTTTGAAGTTTCCATTAAATAGATAGCTCGAAGTTATAATAATGCGATGGGCTTTATCTATTTCCGGCAGGCGAATAGAAAGCAAACTAGGTCACGGTATTTACTTCAACTTGAATGTTTTGTTCACAAACAATTTAACCTGTTGTTATCGGTTGTCTGTTCATATCTATACCTGCATAAACAGGTTAACTTCATATTAATTGCAAATGATGACGAAAGCTTAATTCATGGCACCTTATATCATTAAACTAACCTAATAAAATGTAATATAAATATATATATATATATATATATATATATATATACCGGGTGTTATCGTAAAAATGCTAAATAAGTTATTCGAAAAATTGAACTACTTTAACGTGTAACTAAATTACAATGGGTCAAAACGCCTTTTAAACTAAAGTGAATAAATCACACTAAAGGTGCTTTTGGGTTAAATTTCAAGTACATGTTACAGTGCCTAAAAATGTATGATAAATTAATAAGCAATTCAAACACGCTTAAATTTTTGAGCACGTTAATAACTAGTATGACACTTAATGACTAGAGGAGCGAAAAATAAGACTTCGAAGAAAACCCAGGGGGCGATAACTAAAGCTATTCCGAATAACGCAAGATCGACCATAATCAACGATATAGAAAGAAACGTTCCTCGAATTTAGCATCTGTGCATTGCTGAAACGGGAATTTCATATAATAAATGACTGAGGACACTGAAACGTAAACTGTAATTGTTTATATTCTCGTTTAGAATCGAACAGTAAAACTTACAAATACTAACGGCCCTATATTGGCGAGGGAGTTCTCTCCAGTTTTATAAGCATTTGAAAGATCAAGAGAAAGTATAGTTGAAGGCGATGTAAAGAACACTTTGTGTTAGTTTATATTAACATAAAAATTCCCGATAGAACAGGTACTTTTAGAATTATCGTATTACAGGCAGCTAACAACTGTTTATGAGCTCATGAGTTCGCAGTGATAAGGTCGAAAATCAGAAAGAAATTCGTAGGGATATTGTAAGCTAAAGGAGAAAACAGTAAGAATAATTAAAGATGTTATTTGTCGTAGAAAATATTAATCCTTGCGTTATTCAATCAACTGTTTATAAGAAAATAGCTTTATTAAATTTGTTACGTGTTATTCTTGTTTTCCTTTCTAAATTAAGTTCAAGATCGAAAGAATTAACTACCACATCATAAACTAGAACTGCTCAAATTTTGACCATTAAACGGATTTAAGATCTAGATTTGTAGTGATACAAATTCTGGTAAAATGAAGTTCGCAAGAACCCTTTAACAAATCAAACTATAATAAACCCACAGTTAGAAGTACCAGCCTAGAATCTGTAGCGGACCTGGATAGAAGACCTTACACGAAGGCTTCTCACACACGTATTGAGCCTTATTATTGGACGTGTTCGGGACCTGTGGACCTCCACACTTGTAAATGTTTACTTAAACTGGCTGCCTTTATCAATATCAATCGCCAAAATCTAGGATCAAGATCAAAATTACTGAGAACAGAGAACGGTATTAATTTTGTATCAAAGGAGATATCCCCGATATTTTCCAAACTCGACGTATCTAAGATTTTTGGGCCTTCCTTAGTGAGAAATACATGATAACGGATGAGAAGCCTAAAACAAATAATTGCTAAAGGTGGGAATAATTTTTAAGGATTTAGAATAGGTAAACATTGAAAAACTTCGCTCGAAAGGGAATTAAATCTGGGCTTCCGAAATGGACCTCTGATGTGCTTGTCATTGCACCACCGATGCGTTTCATAGTAAAGCGGAACTTTTATTAAATATCTGTTTAATTTATTAAGGCGTTATATTTGATGCGCGTTTTTTAAACTGAGTACTGTTTTGTTACTAAAAGTTACAACTAATATTTTTCGTACGATCTGTTTCTGCATCCCACCTTCATAGAAATTAGCAGCCTATGAAGATAACAACTGCTGCACAGCTGTTATGCCGTCATCACCGTAATCGTGCTGGCCGACAGGGTGCTGCTTTAAGAATAGAAACAAGTAGTCTGAACTGTACAATACATATAGGAGATCCAGTTGTTCCCAGTCAAATGGCATGAAGAGACCCTGGTTGTGTATAACAAAGCGTGGCCGGGTATTTCTGTGACATAGTACGATTCCCATGCTCAGCATGCTACGCCATTAGTTTTGAATTGCCTCAGCATTTATTGTTTCATCCCGATTCAAAAATGCAACAAGCAATAAGCAACATGCCTATTCCAAAATAAACTGAACCTAATTTTTCTTGCTGATATTGTTTTTATCTCCATGTTCTTGAAAGAGTTATGTGCCGCTACTCCATTGATTACTTTTTCGGCGGCCGTGTAATGTGATACATCGATGTCTCGGCACCAATGACAATTCAGTTTAAAAATTGATCGTCTTCATCGCTGTACCCTATGAAAGCAGTTAAAACGCAAGTTAAATACTTTGCTTTGTGTAACTAAGTTACTATTTTATATCTCAGCGTGAGCAAAGCTTCCAATAGTTCAAACGGCCTGTTACAATTTTATACAGGGCAGTTCTACAAATTTAAAGAAATTCGTTAGATAACGAAATGGGAAACCATCTATTCTCATGAACTTTGTGCATTTCGTTATCATTAATGACAGACGGTCGCCCATTCCATGACCCATTGTACAGGATTTATGGCATTCATTGAATATCATAATCCATTTTTTCACTGCGCCATTTCTCGTAACATTATCTTCGTACGCTTCACTAACCCTTCGATGATTTGCAGCCGCTTTCACGTGTCTTGTATTTAAGAAACAAGGTACATCCCGCATTTCACACTCCACCAGCCTATAAATTGTTTTAGACAAAAATTACCACTCGTCTGTAACAAGTCAATAGAAGCAGGCACTCATGCGCAGGCGCAGAATGGCGATCACTGTACTTTAGTAGCCTTATGTCAAAATGGTACTTACTCTATAAAAACGACTCGTATTAATTAAACAATTTACTAATAATCCGGATTCACTCCGCGATTTGTAGTAAAATCTAAAGTTTTATATTAGCATAGCTACTTAACTGGAGTAGTTATAACGTTTAAACTACTTTAAAATTTGGACATGTTTTAAATACACAAGAAATATTCTCCGCGTCTCCCTGTTTATGAGTGAAAGATTTACAGTGTATGGAAAATTTTAGTTTTCTTTGCTTGTTAAACAATTTACTATTTCCGCAGATCCGTTTTGTGAATTAGCCGTGCTATCTTTTATTGATGGAAGTAAAATTTGAGATATCACTAGCAATACCGTATTCAAGGACACGTAATTTTTTCATTACATACCTATTTTTAATGCGTTGTCAATTAAATTCAAGTGACAGTATGATTTTTACGATGATGTAAAACTTTTCTAATACAGGGATATTAGGCAAAATCTCATATGCACGTTGTGTAATGTACATATTTCGGTCTCAAATACTAGAAAACCCAGGTACTATACGTTTCAACTTGAAGATTGTATTTTTGATTGGAAAATACCTGAATAACTGTAAAATTGCTACCGGCAACGACTAAAATTTTACAAGCCTTTTAATACCTATATGTCATGATAGGCAGTTTATCAAACCCATTAAGTGAATCTTGAATAAAAATGTGAGATTGTAAAACACTACCCATGATTGCATTAACACAAGCTCAATAAACAATTCAACATTGTCCAACATAATTTTAATATTGTGCTCAATGGACTGTACCTAAAATTCTGGTTAAAGAAAAAACTCAAACAAAATTGTGGTAGGATTATATGAGAAACCCAAATAGATAACAAAAAATATTGACAATTGAGTTAGCTGGATTGCCTTGAACAGAACCATTATACGACTGTCACACACGCTGCTTTAGAATAAGTACAAATAGCAACTCGTAGCTTGTCATAAAAATAAGGAGTGCACACGCTATGCTCATATGTAACTGCGGAGATGAGGGGGGTAGGTCGATATATATGGGGTAGTGGATTTTTGGAAGCGACTTATAGCGTACAGATCAGCAAGATAAGGAAACAGAAGGTTGAGCGCCACGCCGTTTCAGATAAGAACACTTAAACACCATATGACCGCGAGATCCTCAAACCGCGAAAAATATCTCGGGTCAGTACTTACTTTTTGGATAGTAAAATGTCGAAGCTTATTAACTAACACCCTGTAAGAGAATATATATTATTAAGGTAAAGCAATCAAAACAATTAATTAACAACAAATGAGCAGGCTTTATTAAAAGGTTAAAAATTAGAATGTTCATAAAATATTAGACAAGTAAAAATTAATTATTCAATAATATTTATACAATTTTTGACTTGATGAGTCCTCATAAAATACAGTAAATTTTAAAGTGCGCATCATAGAGCGATCGGCTGCGCGCGGAGATGTAATTGCGATCGTTGTATAGCTACGTACGAGTAATAGTAATTTGTATCTAATAAAGTTAACTTGCCTAATATGAATTTGATCAAAGCTAAGTCTTTAAGTGCACCTGAAGAAATAGTTAGTGGACGCATAAATAAGCG
>JAHWXV010140137.1:0-18552 GCA_024586415.1 Phrixothrix hirtus
CGCGCACGCGCGCGCTCACGCACGCAAATTATTATATAGAATGTTTAAAAATTGTTGTCAAATATTTTACTTACTTATAGTACTCATCGAAATAAGAAAAAAAGGGCTTATAAACATATACTCTAAAATGTACGGTAAGGGAAATACAGGTCTTTAAAGGTTACGTTAAAAATTTGGATATTATTCAATAGTTGGTAGAAAATTTGAAATTAAGCTTCTGAATCAATAAGTTATTATTTAAATTTGTAATAAATAAATATGAAACGCAGAATTTTATTCAGATTTTAAAAACGTATATATAATACTTAGATTTTCTTTTTTTTTTCACATAATTGAATTTGATTATATTCACAATAGTTTATGTCTTTCCATGATCGATTCTTGAGAACAACTGTATGTTGATTCGTACATTTTTCAATATGTTCCTTTTTAGGCACTATTTCGAATACTAATTCGTAAAAACTTTAGGATTACTTCTTTTTCTTTTGTTTCCCATGGTCGTCGGTTGTTAACCTTTTTAGTAGGATTAAGGCCTTATACTGAAACAGAAACAACAATTTTATGTTTATAATTCATAGTAATGCTTAAATATGTACAATATGTATCTTTTATTGTTATTTGTGTATTGACTTAGATTTAGATCTTCGCCTTTTAGAGTCTTTGATGCGTTTTAAGCACTGCTTATTTCAAAATTTTCTCCTTCATTTTCTCTGCTGTCATCTTCTGGTAGATCTAAATTAAAGGATGAATTAGTATGGACTCTTAAATAGAATATTTCAGAATACTTGATAAACAACTAGATGAAAATATGTTGTAACTAAAACACAAATGATAATAATTCAATCGAAGATTCTAAAAATTCAACAGAAGGTTCTATACTATCGCCTAACTTTTTGTAAAAATAAGATAAATAATCTAATCACGAATACTCATTTCTGTGACTAATAGATTAATACATTCAAGGTCACAATAATGAGTCATTGCATTAAAATGTATGACATCAGCATTATGTTTAATTTTGTTCTCTAATATTCTAGCGTATTCTACCCTTTTATCTGTCTATATAAGTAGCAATTGAAATTTCTTTAAGTTAGTTTTCCTAAGAATCTTGTGTTAAGAAGTTACTGTAAATGAATATAAATATAATTTATTATTATTAGTGTACTTTGAAATAAATATTAAGTTGAATAAACGTTTTAAATTTATAGTTTATAATTTAGTGTATATAAATAAAGACTTTTAAACAAGTAACCAGTTTTTCTACAATACTTTTAAGTGTATGGTGCATAATCTAGTACTATTTCAAATTTGTATAAACAATATAAAAGTTTTTATGTTGATAAATAAAAATGGTTAGAATATGTTGGTAGAATTAAATTAGTGTGATAGGGTCAATAAATTAATGTGTAACGAAGAAATAATAGATACTGTCAATTGTTGTTTTGCAGAACAAGAAGAATGTTTTTTAAGAGATTTATAGAAAAGCAGAATCGCTGTAATAAGTAATAAGTTCCTTTTTCTATAGTACGCTGAGGATTTATCAATATACTTTCGAATATCAAGGAATTTAGAAATGTACGGCTTCTTGAATCGTCTCTGGAAATGGATAAATAATAAACATTTATTAAATTTTTTTTAGATTATTTTAATTTATTTTATGATAGAGATCGCTAATCGTCGTAACATTAAATTGAAAATAACATTGATGATTAAAAATTTATTAGTTTTAATATTATCTTATTACATTATTTATATTTGGTGTAAAATTTAGTGAACTGCAGCCCCGAAGCTAAGTACACTACAATTTAAAAACAACAAAATTTGATAGAATTATTGGAAAAATAAATTCCAAAGTATAATGGGACTTTCAGTTTACTGTTCAACGACATTTAGCGACCATTTTGTTATCCCAATATACTTATCTTATCTTTGAGCTTAGATTAATAAAATTTTACAAACTTTTGGAACGCCTGATATTTATTTATCAGCGGACGTTTAATATCGAAAAAAACCTATTGTTGATAAGGAAAGTTCATAGGCGACATGGAAAGCACGAAGTGGCCGTGTTGGAAATAGTTTGAATTTAAACATAATTGTAATATTGATTTCTTCTAAACTTTTACAGCAAGTAATATACGACTCACTTTAGTTAATTCAATCGCTGAATCATGAAGTCTGTATAAGTTACGGTGAACACGAATGTCATAACCAAGGTATCTGGCTAGCCAATCATGTTCGTTTTATTTTAAATTAAACAATTGGACAACCGTTGCAATGTATTTTCTCAATTTTGTACTCGATATTAACTGTGGCTTTTGTAAATTTGCCTCATTACAAAAAAGTCTTGAAGAGTCAAGACCTCGCATGTATCCTTTCGATGGAGAACTTCTAGCAAATATGTAATTATTGTTTTTCGATATCCCACACGGATCTCTAGTTTCTATTAATTTATCTATTGCACATTTCATCTCGGTTGTTAATAATATAGGAATTTTTACTAGAGAACGTGATTTACCAATCACCTCCACTATGGTTAACTAATCTGCTAGTTTGTTTTCAATGGGAGTTAATAGTGACTTTATTTCCGATGTATTTTGATCTTGCCAGTTTGGTCTAGAAGCATATTGATTTATTGCCATCCTTGACGCTTCACTTGAACGGCGTTTATTGAAAAGAATTACGCGACACAAAGTAGCAGCTGCTAATCTCGCCCATGACTGCGAATTGAAACTGTTGTTAATAACTTTTATGATTTCATTAATGGCAGTGTCTAAGAAAACGTTCAATCTCATTAAATCGTGACTGAGTGGTAGTAAATCGGCACAAATTATTCCTCGTTGTCGTAAAGATCGTAATGCAGAGGTATAAATTTTAGTACTCCACGCAAATGACATTAAATCCAAAAATGACTCCATTTGCTTACCTAGTTGTAAATCGCCTTTTCCTAATGCAACTCCGCGAGCTACTAAAGCGTATTTGCGTAAACTGTGGCCCAACTTCAAAGCAAGTGATGGTATCTCATAATCCTGTTGATCAGCTTTAGACCTATGCGAACACGTTTTCTTTCATTGGTACGTTTGGTGAAATTTATAAAAATGTCTGGATTTTCAGTTATCTGAAGAAGGTGAAGATAATAGTCTTCTCTTCCTTTTGCTATGCCTCCGAACAGCAAATCTAGCCTTGTTCTCTTTGCATTTAGGTATCGTTTCTATTGGTTCACCCTGGAACATTCTTATGTCATTAATTTCAGAATTATCTGAATTGGAAGAAGGAACATATTCAGAACCGGATGAATTAAATTCTCCTAATTCTGGTGTACTTTCTTCATGAAATGTATCATGGATTACTGAACTGTTAGCTTTAGACTCGGCATAATTCTTATCCTCATTTTGATATAAGCGACTTTTATGAGCATCATCTTTCAACTCGGGGCGTTGCTTTTGAAGAGTAATATCACATTTTATCATTGAAACCTGTATAGATATGACTGGTGCGTTAGGATGTGTTTGCTCATCTGGCTGGGTTTGTAAAGTAAATTATTCTTTTTATATATTCCCACCACAATGTTTATCTACAGTATAGGTGCTACTGCTGCTAATGTAGCTGTTTTCATAAATTGGGATATTTTGTAACGTAGTGTAAGTTTTACTTGCAACACCATTATTGCAATTCGCGTCGGATTTAGGTGACTTTGTTATGTCGTTCTGTTTATCAATAGAAAGAACGCTTAGCATATCAGTATTAATATTAAGCAGCAAACTGCTATTAATACTTTCGGTATCATTTTTAACATCATAAAAGTTTACACTAGTAGTATAGTAAATGCGCTTTTCGATTTTTATTTGGTCAATTGTCTGCTTTAACAATACATTACCATCTAAATTTGTATCATTTCTGTAAACACAGTTATATATACGACCCAATTCAGTATGTTCTAACGAGTACAAAAATCTTGATTTAATTGAATGAACATTCGTAATTATATTTTCATAAGAAATTTTATTTTCAAAGCTAAAAACGTACACTGTATCGTTTTTACGCACAGTACATTTATCCAACCATTTGACTTTAATTATTGTTTTTTTATGCGCTCCGTTATATCCTCTAAGTATTGAGCAATGTAAAGGGGTTCTAGAATAAAATTAGAAAATTAGTAGAGTCAATTTGCTATTGGTTTAAAATTTAAATCGTTTATTCCGACACTTGAGAGACAAATCTGAAATGTATATCGTTAAGTCATTTAGTTAATATTACTGCTTAATTTAACAAATTATTGCTGTTTTATACGTTACTTTACAATTTTTGAACAAATCAATAACCTGTCTCTGCTAATAAGCAATTACATACACTTAAATTACCGTTTTTATGACAAGTTGCACTTCGAGTGAGAAGTTACAGTTTGCAAAAATATAGCAAGTCAGTGTTGAATTTGAGGTGGAATTGCAAGGCCTCTAGATATTAAAGCCTAGATTTTAATCAACGACTAGCCAGCATTGGAAAGCGGTGGTGACGTCGCCCAGAGCTCTGTTTTAAAGGTGTTTATATAAATTCAACGCAAAATTTTGAGAATACAATGAACAGTGATTATGTCAACGATTCCGCAACAGAGAAACAAATAACTAAAGCTAAGTTCACACACGGCTACTTTTACTGTAACGATAATTAACTGCGCAACTTCGACTGCAAGACCTGTGAACATCAGTGCAATTCAAAAAGTAGCGTATGTAGCCCGGCTGCTTGCAATTTTTATTTGTTAAATTTAGAAGAATCCGTTTTGCTATTTTAAGGATACATCAGCAAGAATTTTTTCAAAACTTTTGGACTTCTAGTTTTTATTTCTTTTAGCGTGTGAATTTGGCCATAACATATACTACGTGGATAACTGCAAATGTATTCTAATAAAACGTAATTTCAGATCTTGCCATCCTTATAGACAAAACTCATTAAAATGGAATGGATAATAAATGATCGCATAACAGTATGTCGTTCGGTTTAAAAAAACGTAAAATAGGTTGAGTTTCGCAACAAGCTCTATTATGATTTAAGAATATCTTTAGTCAATAACTTCAAAGCTAAAGCAGTACTGAATTATGAAAACTTATTTATTACACTTCTTATATCTGTATGTAGCTACTAGGTTTTTGTTATTTAAGTTTGAATAATGTAACCGTTTTGTAATTTATTCAGCTAGTATAATAATTTGAGTTATGGTAATATTCAGACGCTGCGGCAGGTACATACATACATACATGTGTAGCTGTTGATATTTCTCTAATACATTTTTAGACTACATCGATAGCTATGAAAAACTACTAAGGCTAATAGAGATAATATATTAGTATACAATTTAATTCTTTACTTCGAACTAATAACGTCCAAACAATGTAATATATCACTAACACACTCACAAGCAGCAGTTAGAATAACAATTTGTAATTAAATATTAAAACTTTAGCAGAGGGTAGTACAGAGCAATTCGCACGAATGTCTACACAAGTACGGTAACATTCTACCAAATTCACACACCACAACGTATATTATATGGACTAAACTTTATATCGTCCACAGTGGGGTAAGAAGTTCCCATAGAGTACGTTTTCATACAGATTAAATTACGGAGACGCGTGTAATGCGCGTAATTGATGAAGTCCACATAAAGCGATAAACATTTACACACAAGTCCACACAATTATCCAGAGACCTACGCGCACGCGCACGCGCACGCGCTCACCGACACACACACACACAGACCAATTTTTAAAAACATGATTTTCGGGCTCCTGGGACCCAAGAATGTGTATTTCCACTAAAATTTTGACATTGAAAATTTTGGACGAAACTGAAAATTAGAACGCAATCTAAAATTAAAAATAACTAGTAGCATGATTGGACGTTTCCAAGGTGTTAAAGAAACATCTGCGGGGATGTATATAATAAAATAATTTTGTTATATGATGTTCACAAAATATTATTACACTTATTAAAAAGCTTATAGTTAATACATACTTTGTAATACAAAATATAGTTTGACAAAAATAACAAGGCCTATAAACTTTTGCTAAAGGACAAAATCGAACGGAAGGCTGGATTTTAAAAGAAATAAATGATCCTCTCGAATGAATGTTCACCTTTTTGTTGGATAAATTAATGATAATTTTAATCTTAGAAGCTTTGTCATATCAAACTCTTCAAAAGTGCCATGTTAAGTACAAGACACAATTTGAGAGTTGTACTTAAAATTTGAATAGTTGATTATTAACAATACAGAAATTTTGATTTCAACTGGTCTAGATAGATTAGGTGTTATCGTCGTTAAAGTAATATTTACGAAATTCAATTTTATCGTTGTGTTTAGAATAAAAAAGTCAATAATTTGAAGTAAATATAAATAACTAGCAATTTATTTTACAATATCGATGTACTGTTACAAGTAAAATTTGGTACCAACCTTCGATGGATAGTTGCAATACAAAAATAGGGAATAACGAAATCTTAGCTATTTCGCGAAATTATACCAATCTAAATTGAGGCATTCATCATAGCATGTCATTAATTTCTATATACTTTCGTCAGTTTGGGAGGTTAGTCGTCTCTCAATACAATTCAGCAGCTTTCCATTGCAATCAACTGTTACGTCTTGGGCACACTTTCATTTTTGCGAGGAAATGGTAATTGCTCTGTGTGAGATCGAAATTGCGGGATGGCCAATCGAGCATCTCCCATCGTAACTACAGGTCCAATGTTTGTGCGTATGTGGTCACCCTTTTTTCCTTCCCAATCGCCATTCAAAATTTTTTGTCAGCAATACTCCTTTATGATTTCAAAACAAGCTTTCTGTTTCTTGACCTACTTGAGTTTTTCCCCCGTGTGCGTATGCTCCGTCATGTTAAAAAATGAATCCCACATTTTGCCGCCTATAACTATCTTGTCAAAGAAAACGTTCCAAAAACTACAAAACAGGTTGTACTCACTACAATTTGTAAATACTTATGATATTTTTAGGTAACTAATGTAAAGTAGAAGTCTAATTACAAAGAATGTTGCCAATGAAATTTATCAAAATTCCCCACGAAGTTTCGACATTGCAAACCGATGGTTCTCGTGATTACTGTATCCACTCATTCAACATGATCTACAGTCATTGAAGACAGTCTCCTTGTTGATTTCAGTCATGCATATTGTCCATCTCTATCGAATTTTCCGACGCTATTCTCTCACACAATTATTTCTCAATAAGTGTTCTCTAGACATTTGACTCAAAATTCCGTTACACAGTGTTTTTTACTTTTCAAAAGATGAAATACACTGCAAACCCCATATTTAGCGAAAGTGAGTAAGTGACAAGATATAACGTCACTGTTAATTTCTGGGCATGTACTGAGTTGATATTTAAGAGGGATAGACGTATCAGCCTAACGATAGTTGTATATGCCTTCACAAACAATTTGTAGAAGCCATAATATTACAGAAGATATTTGAAGAAAAATAAATAAGAATTATTATCTACAGGGTAATTCTAGTATCCTGTATAAAGCAAACTGCTAAATTAGAAAACACGTTCGAGGTATGGCAATTAAACATCCAGATTTTTTTTTCAAACACTCATACTGGCGAATATTATTGAATACTCAGCGTAGGCATAAACTCCCGCAGTTGTACTACACACGTGACAAGTTTCACCTCGTTCGGGTGTACTGCATATGATGTAAGAAATTTGAAAAAGTGGTGTTGAAATATTTAGGGTTACGTGGAAGAACAGATGGCTACTAGAATGCCAATGTGAACGTTGTCCTTTGCACAGAGAAAATCTAATTTGTATTTTTTGTAATTCTCTATTATTATAGTTGTGCAATAAAGGCCTTTATTATTATTATTATTATTATTACTACGTACCGAAAAAATGTGCGATAAAAAAAATGGAACAAGGAATTGTGATAAAGCTTTTAATGAAATATGGCGATAAACCGCCCGTTATTTTAAAAAAATTACAGAGCGTGTTCAGTAATAAGTGTCTGTCATCTGTTCGCATGTATAAATGGGCCGCACGGTTCAAAGCGGGTCGAGAGTCGGTTAAAGACGACCACAGTGAAGGCAGACGCTAATGTTGAGCGTTTGCGTGTGTTAGTGTGTTCTGACTGTCGATTAATAATAGGAATATTGTCAGAAGATTTCAACATTAATAAATAGAGTGTTCGCCAAATGTTACACGAAGATTTAACGATGCGTAAGCTGTGTGCGAAACTTGTTTCGAAAACGTTAAATGCGGAGCAAGAAAATTTATGTCTTTTGATTTGCCAGGAGTTTCTCGAGTGCATTGAAAATGACGGGCGGGATTGGTTGAAAAGTATAAATACGGAGGATGAAATTTGAGTCTTTCAGTATGGTTTTAAGATTCGTTAGCAAAGTAAATAGTGGCTTGAGGTCACAAGAGATCGTCCTCAAAAAACAAGAAGGTCGCTGTCGCAATTGAAAATAATGCTTATTTGTTTTTTCGATATCAAAGTCGTTGTCTACAAAGAGTTCGTTTCATAAGGCTAAACTATTAATGTGGTCTTCTACGTTGAAGTTTTAAACCAGCCGTGTGCCAGCGTTGCGCGTGTAGGACCTGAACTGAAGGAGTTTGGATGGATCCTTCATTATGACGCATATTGGTCGCTTCTCTTTGGACAGTTTTTAGCGAAAAACAATATTCCAATGCTGCCCGACCCCCCTCCCCCTATAGTCCAAATCTGGTCCCACTGGACTTATGACTCCATAGAAACTATACAAAAAGAGACGGCGGCGGTTTTGCAGGATCTAACTTCGGAAGACTTTCAAAGGTGTTTCCAGAAGTGTGAAGAGAGGTGGAACAAGTGGGTGGCACTCCAAGGGGTTACTGCGAAGGAATGAATGCGCAAATATGTCCAGTTTTTTGTAATAAAGCGTTTTTAAAGCAATTCTAGTTATTTAATTGCCATACCTCGTATACTGAAAATTATTTAAAATAATTGATATGATTTCCCGCCACCGTATTTTTAAAGTTTAGAAATATATTAACAAACAGAAATTGTCCAGGTTTGGTGTTTGCTCTGTGATATTCCTTACTTACGAAACTTTCTTCAAATGTTTACAGTAGCAATAATGAAACAAAAATTTAATTTACTTTGTTTCTGTATAACGATTTAACTGTTTTCTATAACTTTCTTTATGTATTTACTACTTACACCAGTCATTGGCAGGACTTCATTCGGATCAAAAATTCTTCTCAAATTTCCCACAGTTTCTGCAGCACAGCATTCACTTTGGAAATAATTGTTCAATATTTCCCAGCGTTGTTCAACGGTCACACGATTCATTTCTTACAGCCAAGGTTTCATACTATATATCTGTCAATCTGTCAAGTACATTAGTGCTTCCAATTTTGAAATGACACAGCCTTCAACAAGAAACCAATAGATGACACACTCTTCAAAAATTCTGTGTCTCGATCTTTCAATCCCGTCATTTGATACTCCGACCATTGTTGTGTTAAAAAAACTTTCGTTACAATATGACTAGCGATTTACACGTCTAAAGCTGCAGCATACAAAAAAGTTCGGCTCTAATAGATTTTTGCACAAATAAGGTGCGCTCTTTAAATAATGAAGCATCAAGGCCATCCAAATTTTTCCGCTTATTTTACATTTTACACCTACTATTTTAAATATATAAAAAAAATTTATTTATCTATTGGCAAATCAAAACACTAAGTAAGAAAGAAAAATGGTGAACAGCAAAATAAATAAATAACTTTTAAGCAGATATCTATTTTAAATAGCTCTAAAAGAATTTATTGTACTTTTTAAAATTTTAAAAGTAATTCGTCACTCTGATAGCTGATACTAAAGTACATACAATTTAACAAACAATAACGAAATGACAATCGTGTTTGTGGTGCATATTTCTATGAAGCGGCAATTTTTATAATTTCAGTTATTTTGATGACCTTGATGCTTCATAATTAAAAATGTTCGTTACAAGTTTTGTTTAGCTTTTTAAAATCCCAAAGTTAATAATTAAGAATAATGAAATTTGTTTTGTTCATTTTCATTATTTAAACAATACTAGAACTCATTTTGTCACATATTCAAATTTCCGTTTAATACAGAAATTAAATAGTATTTTTTTCAAGAATAAAATGCGACAACGTTGCAAGTTTACAATTAAGGCATCTTTTAGTTATGTGCAAGGCAACCCTTTGCTAACGGAAATATGACAAGAAATAATTTCTTTGTCGAGATGCGCTTGATATGTTAGTGCGCAAATTAGTTGATAATAAAATGCTTTTTTAAATTATTTTTAAATCTCGTGGCCGTAACACAATAAAATGGGATGAGAAATTTACCCTATGTATACAATTATTTCTATTTATTGTGAAATTATTGTATAGTTTTCTAAAGATTTAAATGGATTAACATATACTCCAAATTGATTCGACATGTTTTCGTAGCTATACTTTAGTTAATATTTCTTCAATCTGTTTTAAGCTTAAACCTTAAATAAGGAAAATTAGCTGTAGTTGTTAGAAGCAATTTACGATGTCCAAATTCATTTGTGCATAAATTATTTACTTTATGTCTACGTTAGGCGCCAAATGTTGACTACAACCACGCTCTTATAACGGCTGATAGAAAATAATTGTATCGAGAAATAGTGACCATTGTATCCTACCTATATTGGGGAGTATATAAGCTGTCACACTTGAAAAAAAAATAAACAAGAATTTTAATGAAAATGAATTACTTGTATATTACATAACATAAAATAATGTTTAATGAAAATATATTTACTTCATAACTTAACGTATGGAATATTGTAAGTAATAATTTTTGTTAACAATAGAAAATAATATAAATACTTTGTTAGATCTTCCCATAGATATTAATTCTCTTGTTACTTTACCCTTGGATGTCAATGGATGAAGTAGAAATTGAGGATGGTTTGTGTTCAAAAAAGGAAACTCAGGTGCCCCAATTGCTAGAAACCTACATTTGAAGTAATATGTTCATTAAAATTAGATAATTATACAATAGGTAAAAGATATACGGAATTATAATAAACAAGAAAGTTCTGACTTATCCCTGAAAGTTTAATTTAATTATCCTTCTCCAACAAAAATAAAAAATATCCATTTAATATATTAGAAATCAATTACGTTATAAGAATTTGGTATCAAATATTTCATATTCCCCGTAAAATGAAATTTTTACTGTTGCATGTAAATTAAATTATATCAAACCTTATTTCTAGATGAAACAATGTTTTTCATATCGTAATCAATGTGGAATGGCATTTCCGAATCTACTAGAATACTTGTTCTAGAGTAAATAACACCATGTTTACGAAATAAAACAAATTACCTTTTCGTAGTTATTCGGTACTAGACCTAATTCATTATCAATGAAACATTGTATGGCTCGTCATTTATCACGTGGATTAGACTTGATAATGTCACATGCTAAAGTACATTATTCATTTACATATGAATTTCGACACTGTAAATTGCTTTTTAGAACTAAGGCCAATGTTTAAGCTGCAAAATAAAACAAAGATGAAGGAATATTAACTAAAGTATCATTACCAAAGATTACTCAATCGATTTATGGTGATATGTTGATCCATTTAAATGGTTAGAAAATTATACTACTATTTCACGGTAGATAGAATATATGCATAAGGAATATTTTTCATTCAATTTTATTATTTCTTATTGTCATGAGTTTAAAAATAATTTAGCGAAAGCATTTTATTATCAACTAATTTTCATGCTTACGTATTGAACGCATCTCGTCCGCAAGACGTTGTATTGCGTATAACTGAAGACATCTTAATTGTAAGCTTTTTGTTCTTCAAACAAATACTACATATTTTCTGTATTGAAAGGAAGTTTGAATGCATTAATACAATGAATTCTAGTACTTAATTAATTTCCAGTTTGATTAAATAATGAACATGAACGAAACAAATTTAAATATTTCTAATTATTCCATTTCCCGTTCTTCATCCGCGTTTATTAATGACTGTATCGGTTCGAATAAACTGTTGGGTTTTATTCTAATGGGCTTCTTCGGGCATTTCAAGGTTGTATTTATATGGGGATCATCCAGAAAGTAAAGAACGTTTGCGCATCACACGCGGCGTCGATACCCTATCACAACGATTGAATGTGCGTTAGGCAGCTCGGGTTCCCGCCTCAGTGTGAGCCGAGTTTCGTTGCGGTGAGACCACGCTCGTGTATTTTGTGATCATTCGAAATGGCCATGCTAACAGAAAATCCCTCCAATTTATTCGCTTTCTGAATGCACAAAATGTTCGACCTAACGCAATTTATAGGCAAATTAAGTAAGCTTATGGTGAAAATGTAATAAACGAGTCTTCAGTGAGGAAATGATGCATAATGTTTAACCAAGGAAGAACCAGTGTGCATAATGAAGAACAGAGTGGAAGGCCATCACTCATTACTGACGAATTGAAAGTGAAAGTTGAATAAAAACTTCAGGAAAGCCGCCGTTTCACTTTAAGCGTATTACACGAATCTTTTTACAAATTTCACGATCTCTGCTATGTGAAATAGTGACAGCGCACCTGGGCTATAAAAAAAATTGTACTCGTTGGGTGCCTAATGTATTCACGGATGTTTACGAAACGAAACGGATGGGAGCAGCCCTTGAATTTTTGACTCAATACGAGAACGACGGTGACGAATTGCTCGATCGTATTATAACGGGAGATGAAACTTGTGTTTCTTACAAAACGCCGGAAACCAAGCGTCAATCTATGGAATGGCATCACTCGAACTCACCCTCAAGAACTACAAAAGAAAAACGAAATTTGATAAACAGAAAATTGATGGCAACGGCATCGAAAGGGGTTAATCCGCTTGGAGTTCTTACCAATATGTGAAACAATAAACTCAACGGCCTACATTGAAGGTCTGAAACGCCTTCCACGCGCCATTCAAAACAAAAGGCGCGGAGTGTTGTTGCCAAAGGTGGGTTTGATCCACGACAATGGTCGATCTCACACCAGTGCGCAAACATAGGAAGAACTTCAAAGACTTACGTGGGAAATCTTCGGGCATCCTCCTTATATCCTTGACTTGGCACCAAGTGATTTCTATTTGTTTCCGAAATTGAAAGAGTTTCTAGACGGGAAACAACGACGAAGACCTCAAGGAAGTAGTAACATCATGACACCGATTTTTCGTGGCTGAAGAATACAACATTGGTATCGAAAAACTCATTATACAACAAGTGCATTGACAGCTACGGCGATTACATCGAAAAATAGGTTAAGGTGCTGTAATGTTGCAAATAAAGTTTTGTAATGGTATTTTTTGTTTTTTCTTAGTTATAGTAAAACGTTCTTTACTTTCTGGACGAACCTCTTATTTAGAGTTTTTACAAACGTTACTTTATTTGTCGCTTGTAGTTGCTGTCTTGTATTTATAATAACTTGCTGTGTTTTCATGAAACACTGTTATGTTGGTTTTAGAATGCCTCTGACGTTTATAGTCATATCTCCGCGGAGTTCACTACAAATGATCACGACTTGTTCAGATCTCCGGGAGATATAGTGTTTGTGGTATGTTGTTCTTTCAATTTGGTCTCTTGGAGCTCGAATTCATAGATCTCACAATATGGTTTGTTCGTCCTTTGGTATATCTGATCTGTTTGTGGATTACCGTATATTCCTGTTTTCTTGACATTGTTTTGGGGCTCCTTTATTTCCGTTGCATATTGGTATCTCAGTTGCTTTGGGATATTTATGAGTAGCATTTTATCGTTACTTGCCCACTTTCTTATTGTAAATCCGCTTTATTTTAGGAGTTCCTGCATATCCTTAACACATTCGACGGCCTCTTTTTCATGGGTTTATTGCTAGGGATGGTGCTGCTGTGGTGCCATAGGTGACTGTTGTTAATTGATATTCTGTTACTGGGCCGGTATTGTTATCCTTCCACAGAATTCTTTAGTAAAATTGGTCTTCTTGTTGACTCTAATTTGTTGGTAGGTTTTCCTGATGTCCGCCTTGTACGCTACTTTGTACTTTCTCCATCGGATTAGTATGACAAATAATTCATATTCTAATCTTGGCCTGGAGTACATTATTTCATTAAGGCTTCTCTAATTTGTTGTTTTGCATGGCGCATCGTATACTACTCTCTTTACTTACTGCATGATGCGTTTGTAGTAATTGCCCATCTGCTGCTCTTCTTTTGATATCTTTACCATATGTTCTAGCTTTTCATATTCTTGCATGAACTGCTTGTATTGTTTTTCGAACTTTTATCTTTTGTGAATTGCTTTTCTTGGCGGTAACCATGCCATGACTAATTTGAACGGTATCCTCACTACCAATGTTCCACCCTTTTGTCTTTCTGTTCTTGATTAAAATTCGTTTTTGCATTTCTTTTATTGTTGAGTATTTTCTTGTTCTTGTAGTACATTTTTAATTTTCCAGAATTTTGTAGATCTAGTGTTTGAACTGGCATGTTTATTACTTCTATCTTTGGTCGATTTTGGGATTATGCCTGAGATCAATCATCTAGTTTCTGTTGGATGTGCTAACAGCCCTTCCTTTATTTTCCAGCTCGCTTCTCGTAATATCTTTGTATAATCTTCTATATCTAATATGATATCTATTGCTTCATTGCTTTTGATGATTTTGTAGTACTGGGTTTGATGTGATGATTGTGTCAATGTTTGTAGTATTAATGCTTCTACCGTCAACCTAAATTTGATCGAAAATCTTGGTTTTAGTATAATTTCTACCTTTGCGTGTGCTGTGCATACCTTTTCGTTTCCCAGTCCTATTACTTTTGCTTTTGTCTTCTGTCTTGGAAATTCTTCTGCTACAAATCTTACTTGTGGTGACCCGTTAATCTGTGCCTTCTTCAAGAATCCTTGCTTTGATTAGGGTGGTTACCAGTAGGGATTGTAGTTCATCTGCTGTATTTTAATTTTCATGGAGCTTACCTTTTGTGTTGTGGCATGATTAACATTTTTGTTGGGGCTTACAGCTGCTGTTCCCCATACACAAGATATTGGTGGAGCGCTCTGTGAATTTATGTTTGTTTTGTATGGTTGCTGATAACTTCTCTCTTCAAACTGTTAGGTGGAGTAAAATGCGGAGGCTCCATCCGTACTGGTGGTATCGGTCTCTGCTTGCACATGTATGTTTTTTGTCGTAGCTGAGGTAATTTTAACAGAAATGTGTGCCTTTTATGTACCTATTACTTTATTACAAAATTAGCGTTTTAGATTTCTAGCATGTATTTATGTAGTGTTGTAACTTGAAGTATATGCATTTTGCCTCCTTTGTTATTGCTTTTAGTGTATGGAACCCTTGTTTTAAGAGTAGCAGAGTGTCTTTTAGTTACGGCACATCTTGAGGATATTTTAACGACTGCTTGTATATTTTTTCGCTGGCCAAGTCTCATTTTCCGTTTATGATATAATTTAACATTGGTTCCCAGGCAGTTGCTTTTATATTTACTTATATTTTCGATCACGTGCAGACATCACACAATAGCATTTGTTTTAACTGTTCAACATTTTATTTTGTCATTGTTGGCAAACTTATTATTTGATCGAGTACATTGAATAGCATTTGTCGATCATTCTTATATTTTTCAAATATGTTTGTCCATGCAGAATCACAGTTGGCTTCTATTGTTTGCAAATGCTGTAATAACTTTTGTGGTTTTATTCTTACATATGTTTTTAGGTACTACATTTTTTCGATTTTTGACAGGCCTTTATTTTCATGTATAATTTTGTTAAATAGGTCGCGGAATGTTGTCCACCCCGCGGAATTTCCCGATAATATCAGAATTTTAAAAGTTCTATTTTTACGCCGTGCCTCATTTTCTTCTCGCTTTATCTTGTAACCTTAAGATTACTTTTTCTATTTCATCTTCCCGCATTTCCTGTTCCACTTCTTCATCTTCGATTTCCCGTTGTACCTCGTTGCGCCGAGAGTACATTTTGTCTATGTACCCCTCCAGTGTTTTCTACAGCATTTCGTAGTACTTGAAGGTTTCTTCTACAACTTCGATTCATTCTCCTTTTATTCTTTCCATCTTTCGATTTTGGGGAGGTGGATTGGCTCTCTCCGCCTGGAATCAATTGTTTCTGTTTCTTCCTGTTTATTCCTTATACCTCTTAGTATGCTTTTTGATGCTTCCTGGGTACTTTGATTTGTAGTAATCGTGTTCTGATTGACCTAACCTTTCCATTGCTTCGTGTTTCTTGTTGAATCGTTTCCAGTATACCTTTAATGCTTCTTGATGTGCTGTAGTGTAATTATTTGTTCTATAAGTATATTATTTCTTTTTCGTATTAAGTATGAGCTCATGAGTTTCGTTTCCCAGCTGTTAGCTGGCAAGGGTATCTATGTTGAGGTTTGTTTCTTTCTTTGCAATTTTTTTCTTTCTTATTGCGCCCTTGTTTAACTTTCTTCGGCCTCCTTCTTTGTGTCGTACCCTTATTTGCCATGCCTTTTCTTTTTGTAATCTTTCTTTCTTATGTGTACCGTAACTTATTGATCATCGCTGTTATTGACTCGGATAGTGAACAATCACTATCAAATAACAAAAATTGCAGACTTTTGAATTTTAACAGTGTCGGCACGTCAATAACAAGTGAATTTTTGTGCCAAGGATCATGTTGATGTATGTAATTGAAGCGGATTCAGATTGCAGAACTGCAGCCAGTCTCAGCGACGCTATAGATGCTTAGCCTTGAAACTCTGTGATCTGTCTAGCTCATAATTATCACCGACTTTAAACTTTATAGAATGATTGAGTTTGCACGTTTTATGTTATTAATCTAGCTTACTTCCTATTTATTGTTATTTATAAATTTACAGGTCTCGCCTTTAGCTAATGATAGATTTTTCTTTTATCTTATGGTAGTTATTACCTTTGAGATGCTATCTCATTGTAATTGTCTAAATTACATTTATTTTAGTCTGCGTGGTTTAAATATGGCGACATATGCTTTTCCCTTTAAACTGCCTTTATGTGAATCGGCACATTCCACCGCCTGTTCTTTGGTATGATATCACAAGCAGGCTCTCAGCTGCGTTGACTTTCTTTTAATTACTAATTATATTCCCTTAAATAATACATTGGGTTAATACATTTTAAGTCCATAGCCTTCTTTTTTCTGTATTGTGTTAACATGATACATTAGAATAATAGTATAATAATAACAATAATTTTGTTAAAATAGAAAGTATTTACAAACGTCAATATATGGATTAGTTTAGTCGATGTATTCTTCTATAGAATAGTATTTTTGCATAATTAAATATTGCTTATAGCGAGTTGGACTTGTTGTATTACACCAGTGCAGTGCACATCAACAGTTTTTTTTCTTTTATAAAAAAAAGTACAATATTTTGTAGTTTTCCTAGTTCTTACACTATTTTTTATCAATAGGAAGCAGCTAATATGCACCACACCTGTGCAGTGCAGTAAGTCGAACTGGCTATTAGTCTAAAAATGCTATCTTAAACATTTATATGAGTATGTTACTTAATTGCTATTAATTACGTTCTTATTAAGATAATTCTTAAGCAAAATTGTTTTTTATTTAACGCAATATACAGGTAACTTATTTTCGTTAAAATTCTTATTCTGGTTTTTCTTTCAAGCGTGACTGTTTATGTATTTTCAAACACGCGTAAGATGCAATGGCTACTATTTCTTAATATAATTATTTTCTATGTAACGTTATTATAACGTCTGGCATCCTAACCTATAATTGATGAATCCTACCAACGTACAGATATACGCAGATTCCTGATGAGTCTCAAAGTTAGCTGGCGTACCTAGTCACTCGTTACGAGAACGGGTTTTTGTGCTACAAAATACTCACTGAACTATGGTAACAATGTACTTAGGGTGTTATTCTAAAACTCGAAAAGTCTATTACAGTTGGTATGTGGTAAATTAATACATAGAATAGAAGTCGACATCGAAGGAACGCCATCTTGGTTTTGTCAGTCGCTGCTTGATCTTTCGGGGACTCAAGAATTGTTAGTCCGCAGAGCTGGTACTTACCATATTAATTATCTCAAAAGGCTTTAGGTGCACTTCCTCTATGAATCTAGAATCTAAGAATTGGCAGAAAACATCAATCTATAATAGTATTTTAGCCTAATAAAAAAAGACAAAGAACTGCCTCCTAAACAATGATGTAATCTTAAACATTTTTACATAATAACCTAAATTTTTCAGGTAGTGTCACATTTGTAACTATTTAATTTGTAAGTCGCCTAGATTAAATTTGTATCTATTTTTCATACTAAAATAGCGACCACGATGGTCACTCAGACAAGGAATTTTTCTAATGACCAAAAAGCATTCCCCTCAAATTCGAAACATTCAGTTGGACTACTTTTTGAAAACCCAAATAGGTAACTACAATATTTATAACTAGGGGGCGGAATATATGCAAAGTGCATATATATGCATTTTTTGCATATTTTATAAATTTTATAATGAAATGCATATTTTTCACAAAT
>JAHWXV010140139.1:0-13180 GCA_024586415.1 Phrixothrix hirtus
TCCGTTGAATTACACGTCCCCGGTAATAGTTATTGCGTACTGGACATCAAGCTTGAAACTAAATGAAAGAGACAAGACCCAGGTGTAAATTTACTTGATAAGGCGTGTAAAGATCACGACATTGCATATAGAGATAGCAGCGATTTAAACGATCGCCACTAGGCGGACTTGGTGCTACAAGAGAAGACTTCGAATAGAGTGAAATCTAAAGACGCTTCCTTAAGTGAAAGAGTAGCGGCAATCTCCGTAGCTGGAGCTATGGAAGTGGAACGTAAATTAGATGTGCGTTAGAAGATGTAGCCGACGGCGTAGACGGATCAATGTAAGAAACGCAGCGGTGGAAATTTAACTACTACTAAGAAAACAAAGCTATGCGGGCGAATAGTTAAACTTAAACCTAATCTCGTTAAGAAGGTTATAGTTGCGATTAAACGACGAGGTCCGAGTAAATATAGAGGCGTAGGAAATTTAATAAAAATGGCTCCGAATATCGCTCTAGCTGTAAATAAAGAGGCCGGCGGAAGACAAAATTTGTAGGCGCCTTCGGTTGTACCGTTACTTAAAACGGGTGGAATCATACCGTTAATTCTTTTATTCGCGGGGCTTTCGGCGCTTGGAGCGTTAAGCAGTGGAGTGGCGGGGATTGCTAAAGCGGTCAATGATTCGAAGGATGCGAAAAAGCTTCAGGAGGAAACCGGCAGGCATAATAGAATGATGAAAACTATCGCTATTAGTAAGAAAGGGCCCGGACTTTATCAGAAGTCGTACAAGTCAGGTAGCGCGTAGCTCTTTATACTTGCGACCTTATGCGCGACGATATACCTGAGAAACTTTGTATAAACGAGTCTACGATTATAAATTTATAGGGTGAAGACGATTTGAGTAGCTATTGGGCTTGTTACGTCAAACGAGGTCTTAAAGTGCTTTACTATGATGGTTTTGGCAATCTAAGGTCGCCTAGGGAGCTTATGAAGTACCTTACATGTCGTCTACCACAATTACAAAAGAGAATTGAACTTTAACACTTACACGTGCGGTCATCTTTGTCTGAACTTTTTATATAACAACGCGAACATTAACGCGAAATTGTAAAAAAGGCTCAAGCCGGCTTGATGAAAATGCTAATTATGTTTAGCCTCGAAGGTGTTGGAAACGTGGCCAGTTACGATATATATCGGCCGGTCGAATTGGATCCGCAATGAAAGTATGTTTTGGTGTTGATTGACTTCTACGGAGTAATTCGATTCGTAACATCACTAAAGAAAACGATTCCGTCACTATAGGCATCCTAAATTGCAGGCGGCTAGGAAGACCAAAATGATTAAGATTCAGCACGGATCTTATGAAATTACCGAAATAAACGATTACTTGCAAAAAAACTTTATCAAACAATACCCTAGTTTACCCGGTGAAGTCGGTGAAGGTGACGGCAGTATCAACAAAGTTTATAATAAAGCAATTTTTTACTTGTTGCCGAATAACAGTACGCTACAATGTATTATAGGAAGTAAATTTGGCGTTGATTTCTCGAAGGCCGGAACCATAGGGCGAATGCTGGGTTTTAGTTCCACTATTCTCAAAACTAACGTGGAACATTATTCCGATTTGTATGCAAATTCTAAAGCATACGAATATTCATTTGGATTGCAACATAATAACGGGATCCTATAGAAACAGCAAACGGTATACTTGCACGTGCATACGTAAAAAATTTACAAGCACGAGGTAGATACATAAGCCATTTAGAAAAAAATTTTCCAAGATTTAGAACAATTATAAATCACCATGACGATCTTTGACAGTGTAATTTGACTGAATTTTAAACACGCTAAGGCGAACAAGGCTCACAGATACATTTTACTGGCGATTGACTGTTTTTCGAAATTTATATGGATGAAAGCGTTGAAGTTGAAAAATGGCGGCGAAATTGCAGCTGTTATGAAATCTATTGTTCTAAACAGAAACAATCGAAAACATAAGAATTTGCAGACGGAAGTCGGTGAATAGTTTTACAATCGAAAATTCACCTCATTAATGTACTCGTTTAAAATCAATCACTATTTCACGTATAGGACGGTTAAAGCGTCGATGGCTGAACGCGTGATTGAACTTTAAAGCGAAATTTATACACAACTTTTAGCCTTCAAGGATCTTATAACTGATTGAATATTCTAGATGGCGTCACGCAGGCTCACAATAATCGGACACACCGGATAACTGGACCCAAGCTTGTAGATATACCAATCTAATACCAATCTAAATCACATTTTCCGAAATTTAAGCGTTTTTAACATTAACAAGCGTCATCGTTATAAAGTAAGTGGCGTTGTGCGAATAAGCAAATATAAATGTGTGTTATCTAAAGTATACACGCCTAATTAGTCAGTGGAGTTTTTCCGGGTAGCAAACATACAACGTACCGTGCCAATTACTTATAAACTCGTGGACATGAACGGTAAGGCAATCTTAGGAGCATTTTACGAATTTGAAATTCAACACGTTAAGTACCCGGACGTATACCTAGTTGTAAAAATACTGAAACAGGAGCCCACGGAGAAGCTAGTACTAGTATGTTGGAATGGATTTGACCGTCCATCTTTGATACGGGAGGAGGACATTACGGCATAATAATAATAATGTATACTTACATATCTGATTGCTTATATGACCGCTTAAGCCGCATACTTACTGAATTGCTCATTATTTGAAATATTTCATGTATAATTACTAGACTGCTTAAGATTTGATAATTATAGGTAAATATTGTATAAATACCCATACTAACCGTATTGTTCGCTTATTAATGTGTAAATGTAGCGTAGTACGAAAAAATAAAAATTCTTTTTCATTCACTGTATCCCCAAAACTAGATGTTACTTTCTTAACATATTAATAAAGCATATTTAGCATTTAACTTACTTTATTTTTCTCTACTACAAACCATTCACGTTAACTACAATTGCAAAGTTGAAATTTGATATTTTCTAGCCACTCGAGTTTAATTGTGACGAGTAGCCGTAAGTATTGTTTAATGTTAATTTCTAACCACTAATATGAATAAATCTCTTCTCTATATAAAATCTAATCTAAATTTATTTCCTTTAGCGACTGCAAAAACTGACATGTTGATTTCGCAATCCAAAAGATGGTTACAAAGTCTTACACCCATTTCATATTTTTGAAAAAATGATTCGAATACATCTTGATGAACATTACTAGTAGCTGAACTTTGTCTACCATCCTAACAAAGTTGCAAAGTTAACTACATTTGTCTAACAATAGTAGTATTGTTTCTCTTGACGTAAACAATTGGTCTGTTGGTTAATAAGCCACCCATATTTTTAAACTTTTACTCCTTTAATATTAATAAACTTAGTTTGATTACATGAAACTCAATGGTTTCTTACTTACTTACTTATTTATTCAAAACATAGTTGCGATGACCCTAGCTGATTGCTCATGCGTTTGCAAACCGACTAGATTCTGCAAGATTGTACACATTTAGCAGGTATTCAAGCAGACTACGGTTAATTCTTCTAGCTAGCTACATAAAGAACATACACACACATTATTGATATTTGATTGAAAACTTCATATATTCATTTATTTAAAAGTATAAGTACAATGTTGTTTGCTATAACGTAGCAGAGTTCTATTACATTAATCTATTATTAGGAGTAATTTTGTTCTTTTCGTTATTAAACACATAAGTTTACTAGTAAATAGATTAATAATATAAACAACATTTATGGCTGCATTTTTAGGTAATTACATTTAGCATTATACAAAATTTAAAAATTAGTCACATTTTTGAACAAATTACATTTTATTGTTATACAAATCAAAGAAATATTTAACATCATACAAATTCAACCTAATCAAATAGTTTTTATGAAACAGGTAAATAGTGTTCTAAAATTTACATACATATACATTTCATTTTGTTTTAAAAAAGTCCTTAAAGTGAGATTGTAACATAGCACAAGCATGTCAAATGTTAAAATATTACTATTGCTGTCATTGAGTTGCTTTTGTACTCGGTTTGTGATTTATAATTATGATTAATGATAATATTTTTGAATTTTAAAAGATAACAATGAGGTTTCGATTGTATTTAAAGGTGTACGTTGAATTAGCTAGATATTTAATCATTTAATATTTACATTGATAATTAGGAAAGATATGCTCATTTCAACGGAAGGTAAAATTTCATCTAGCATTTTCTTAAAAACAAACTAGTTAACGCAATAAGATATAAAAGTTTTTGTTCATTCTTTGAAATTTATAAAAACAGTATTATATAAAGAAATAGCAAATTTGACATTTTCTAGGTTATGTAGCATTGACAGTTGAATAAAACTTCGTTTGTTAACGTTTGTATTTAAGAGTAAAATAAACAACTATCGACAAAAATGGAATTAAATCGCGCACATTTCCGTGCAATGACTTTTTATGACCTTAAAAGTAATTTAAGTTAACAGCAATGTATGGATTGTCTTGTTTCGGCTTTTGATAACGATACACCATCCAAAACAAAAATTTGTCGCTGGTTTTCAGAATTCAAGTTTGATCGCAGCAGTCTCAGTGACGAATTTTGCGAAGGTCATCGGCAAACAAGTGTTTTTTCAAAAAATATTGATGCTGTGCGTGACATGATTGCGATGGATCGGCATGTGAGTTACCGTGAAATAGAATCGACCCTTGCCATTGACATGAAACAAATATCAACGATTGTGCGTGACCATTTGGGTGTGAAAAAATTATGTGCCCGATGGATTCCGCACAATTTAATAGAGGCTCAAAAGTGGCTCGTGTTCAATGCAGCAAGGAAATGCTGACAAAATTTAACCGCGGTGCTTCATATTTTGTTTATAACATCATTACTGGTGACGAAACTTGGAATTATTCATATGAGCCAGAAACAAAGCAACAGTCGCGCGTTTGGCTATTTTAAGATGAATTGAATTCAACAAAAGTTGTTCGTTCACGAAACGTTTCATGAAAATTGTCGCAACATTTTTCAGTGTTACTGGTCACGTTGCTACCGTCTCTTGAAAGGATCGTCACACAGTCAATGCTGATTGGTATACAAGCATTTGCTTACTGGAGGTCATCAATTAAATCAAGAAAACTAATGAAAAACGTCGGATTATCTTGCACCATGACAATGCACCGTCACAAACAGCATCACAGACTGTCGATTATTTGAAGCGACATAAGTTAGAATTAATGACACATCGTCCATACAGTCCGGATTTAAGTCCAAATTATTTCTCTTTATTCCGGTTGTCAAAAATAAAATGCATGGAACTCGTTTTTCGGCATCCGAATATGCTGTGGAAGCATTCAAAGCGCACATTTCTACTATACCATCTTCGGAATGGAAAAAGTGCTTTAACAAAAGTGTATTGATTTTAAGAGAGAATATTTTGAAAAGCAATGAGACATTATTACTGTATTTTCATTATGTTTTCAAACCTATTCCCCAAACATTTGCAGCACCTCTCATATACTACAAGTCTTGATTGTATTCAATTCTTAATAATTTTTTTGCTAAAACACAACTTAGTGCATAGATTACTTTCAAAACGTCTTCAAATTTAAACACTTGATGTATCCATCAACTTTAATCATGCATCCTCTTGTTCTATGTGAAAGTCGGCATACGATTGTTTAGGTAAACATTTTTATAAACTGACTGTTTTTATGTTAAAAGTCATTAACTTAATAACCCCTAAAACTTCGACATTTCTTCAAACTTTATCGATAAAACATAGCTGTATAATAGCAATTTAGTACTTATTGAGACTTCAATTCAGAATTAAAAGCATATAAAGCAATTAAAATCATTTTTTAATTCTATCTAATTAAAATCAATTAAATGCTTTATATAATACAAGTCTCGACTCTATTCAATGTTTAAAAAATAAATATGAAGTTATATCTGCTTGTGTACATATATCGCAGAAAGATACTATTTTTCAAATTAAATGTAAGTTGTCGCAATTATACATGCAACAACTTGAATAAAATTTTGCGCCATCCTGGCGCCTAACATCTGGCATGTGAAGAGACAGATGTAGGCTTGGGAAAGGACATCACTTTAAATGATTTATTGCTCCCAGCGGACGAATATGCTGTAAGACTTTAATTTGCATGAGAGATTTATCATTTGCGTTAATGAAATAGATGGTTGCAAACTGGCTGACGTACTCTCATTGATCCTCCATACACAATTCTTAATAAGCTTAAGGTGTTAAATTGTTTTAATGCTATCTAATTAAAACTAAATAGCGGTAGATCAAGAAAAAGATGGCTGAATATAATTGAAGAAATTGTAAAAGGAGAAAGAATAAAGACCATATAGAATAGGAGAGCTTGCCAATAACGTTTTATGAATTTAATGCAAGCAGAAGAAGTGTGTAAGAACAAAAAGGAATGTAGAAAAGTAGTTAATGGGTTATAGTACAGATAGTAGGATTTGTGGGTAATAGTGGGATGGTGTAGATACTATACTGTGATGGGAGTTGTGGTGAATGGTGGCGGTAGCAATATAGGCGGGAGGGGGTTGGTGCATGGGTGCATGCAGTAGTTGAGAATGTGGAGGCTCGGTATTGGGTTTTGCCTACCTCGCTAAGGAAATCGCATGATTGGTAGTAGCAGTAGTAGTAGTAGAAGGTCGCACGCGCCCTCTGAAAGATGAAACGTTAATCTTTAATGATTAATCTTTAATCTTTCATCTTTAAAGATTGAAAGTGCAAGCTGTAAGTTTGAAGTTTATTTTTCAATTTGATATAATGCATACATACATAAACAAAAGGTTACTTTCACTACTTAACAATTTTTTATTTTAAGTGTTCTATATACTAATAAGTTATCAATCATTTTATTTTTTACATTTTTACATTCTAAAACATTTTATTTTGTTATACGTTTTTACATTATAAAATCTAATTTCTACATAGTTACGAATATTGTCATTAAAAATTGCAATGGTCATGCCGACATCCTGACAAATTCCAATAACGTTACATTTTGCGACATAGCATCGCTGTATTCGATAAATTCACAGGTGAATTGCAGAAACTGGTGCTCTAAAGCGCTTAAATTATTAACAGGCGGTGATATTTCGCTCGATCCACCATTTTAAGCGACTACATCAGTCCAATTACGCGAAACAAAAGGGTTTATTAAATATCTTTGAATATACGAAATAATTTCACCTTACCGAGTACTTTAAGTTCTTATCTTATTAGCGGTTGCAATTCGAACAATTCTTGACATTATCCAACGGTTAACTTCATCTCCAATTGTTTAACGCCAGAATTGCCGCAATCAAGCACTTTAGTGATTTTTATTCCGTTTACTCCTACAAATAAAAACGTATTATCGTCCAAGTTAATTGCGTATCCTTGAATAGAAACATTTTCACAGTTAAGATCTCCCATTGCCACAAACTGTTTGTTTAACACAGCATCTATATACGTTTCAAGACGAAGGAGGAACCGATACTCGTTCCTCGAAATTGCCGTAATCGATTTGAGTCCACATAAAACAGACAAAGTCCAATTTAGATATATTTTTGATGCATAATAACGCGACCATCCCGCTCGCCATCGGTTAAAACATAACGGTTTGAATTAATTAGCCGTTTTATAGCAGTATCGGTGTGCGTTTCCATCCTTTTGCGGTCAATTATATCAAACTGGTTAATCTCGTCATGGATGGGTTAAATGGGCGCACTGGGACGATGGTTTTCTATTTTTAGCGTTCAAACAAGCAAACGTGCTTCGTTTACTTAACTCTTCAGTCGTTATTTACTTAAAAGTCCAAACAATAATTCTTATAATTTGTCCACATCTTGCGTTGTATTCTTTGTTTCCATCGAATTTTCTATAATGTCTTTGTACTTTTAAATTTAAGAACTTAAAACTTAATCTTTAAATTTTATTTTGTGGCTCGTTAAAGCGAACAACCTTCAGGTCAACCCTTTCTTTGTTCTCGCCCGCAAACACCTCGACGCATCATTTTTTATACGCGTGCATGAGGATAACGGCTTTTGCAGCATAAGCCTACCAGTAGGAACGTGTTGAAGTTCTCACGCAGCCTCTGAAAGATTAAACATCAATTTTTAATGATTAATCATTAATCATTAAAGATTGAAGATGCAAGATCTAAGTTTAAAGTTTATTTATGTATACATAGACAAATTCAAATTTTTTCTACAACTAACCATCCAGCACCTTCATTTTAAGATATCAATTTTTTTATGATTACGTGCACAATTGCAACAATTATATCGATGTCTATGCGGGTTACGACCACAGGACAAGTAATAAATGTTTTATAATTAAAACTTGCGATTACGGATACGATTCATGTCGATGTCCGCGGACACAAGCCCACCAGGGATCGAGTTTTATTTTTTACAATTAAATCTTAAAATACCTTTGTGTTTCTAATTTTAAAATATCCATTTGCTTTATATCATCCTTCACAAATTCTGACTGTCCATTCATTTATTCCTCGGGAAACGGGTATACTCTCAAGTTCTCAGATTGTTTTTCATAAAAGCCATTAACTTAATGCACCATACTGTTTTCTATGGAAAAACCCATTAAATTAACAGTTCTTAGGCGGTTTTTTACATAAAATCCATTAACTTAATGGACTAGACTGTTTTTATGCTAAAACCTATTAACTTAACGGTTCCCAAATAGTTTTTTTAACACAAAATCCATAAAATTAATAGAACAGGCGGTTTTTATGCTACAAGCCGTTAACTTAATCACTCTAAAATGTACAACCGATAAAAAACACACTGCTTTTTTATATAGTTTTTTATCCGCCTGAAACTTATGGGGATACCGTAACACTTAAAATTATCGTCTGAAACCTATCGGGGTTCTGTAATATTAAAAACCGTCATCTGAAACCTATGGTAATTCTGTAAAACTTAAAGGCGTCGCTTGAAAGCTATAGTGATTCTGTAAGATTTAGAATTTAAAAAGTAATTGTCTGAAAGCTATGGGAATTCTATAACATTATGATGAAACTGTGGGGATTCTGTAACGCTAGCTATTGTCTGAAAGCCGTGGGGTGTTTGTTACAGTTGATTTGTTACAAAACCCCCATAGATTACCTACTACGAATCTTAGGTATAGATAAGAATAATTTAAAAATATTTACTTGCCTTTGTATTGATACTTATGAGGGGTTATTTTTATGTGGTGTTTTTTAATAAGTAAATGGATTTATGTATAGCAAGAACGAGAAGTTCATACCCACCCCAAGGTTCTAATTGGTTTACACAGATTCGTCCGCAGCGAAAGTTTATCGATTATAACACGCTCCCTTTTTGAAATATGTGAATTACTAAAATACAGTGTTGTATTACGATCATTCTTAATAGGGATATTGCACGTGCGACTTGAAAAACAGTTGTTACAAGAAAGATACGCTTATGGTTTTGTATGGTTGTTGCGATTCAAGCAAATTTCATTCAAATTCAGTATGCACTTCTCGTTCTTGACTGTACATATTTATATACGTAAAATGCTGTACTACATACAATAGAATAAAGATACATAGGTAATATAATTTTAGAAAGTCATACACGTATCCTTCACACATGTGTATGTAGGAGAATAAAATTGTGATATGGAAGTAACATAATTAAATGATGCATTTTTCCTTGTTTATTGTAGCTTAGAGGTTTTCACTTTGTTCCGTATTTACATCGTTTTTTCATAACATTATTCGCGTTCATTCGGGCATGTCTTTGCGTATGTCCCCTTAAATTATTCTACCTTTTAATGTCATTACTAAATAATTCAAGTTTCATGATCGGGTTGCTTAGGAAATAGTAACAAAAATTAGTTCAAAAATTTTATCAAAATAGTTGATGTTTAACGGCATTTATATGTAAATATAAACCTTTTAGTTTTTAGTCAGTAAAATTTCCCGAGGATGAATCACGCTTTTAATTAATTTAAGGTAGTGAATTATTATATTACAAACAAAGATTGGTTAAAACTTAATCTCTTCAGTAGTTATCAATAAAAGTCACATCACGAATTGAAAATAAATTGAAAAGAGAAAATACAACTTCATTTTATTTAAGTCTGTTTTTACCTTTAAGTAAATTTATTTACTTGATATTTATCTTGAATTCAACAGTCTTAACAATAGCCTCCATAGTTACCACTGGCAGGTCAAATTTACGGCTGAGTGTAAAAATCGCCTTTAAGCTTAAATAAAGAAAGAGTACTTTTATAAAGGAGTCAATAAGTTCTAAACTTATTCCTTTTAATAAATCTAATTTGTCGATATTTTATGAAAGCATAAACTAACAAAAGTTCGCGCTTTGATAAAAGTTTATAAATTTGTGTAAACTCACTGCTACTAAAGTTTATACTCAACAATTTTAGTAAAGGCTTTGTCTGAACGTTCTCTAAATATTTTACTTTCATGTAGAGGTTAAAATCAGATTTAAAAATTGTAAATTTACATAAATGACTTCCTTTTCAGGGGTTATTGTTCTGAGAAAATTATTTTTTCCTTTTAACAAAGGAGCTAGGGTATTTTTTCTTTAATGGTAGTCTTTACAAAATTACTAAAATTTTACTTAAGGAAATAACCCAAATGCAACTGCGACTGGTCTAAAGTTGCCGTGAAGAAATAAAATTAAAGGTGATACTATTTTAAAATTGTATACACAGAATATGTTATACTAAAATTTTGTAGCAATCGACAAAGAAATATTTAAGGCACCAGTTTCTAGAGTTATAACCGAGTCTTAAAATATGTAATACATTACACAACTCTGCGAAGATCTTGCTTAGGTGACAACAATTAGTATTTTCTGTGCAAATTAATATCATATACAATTTCTTTGCAATTGCCGCTTTTCTAGAAGTGGTTATATTTTTGTATATTAAACTAAGTTAAATATTTACTAGTTCAAAAATGTCATGTTCTTTAAATGTTGTAGTTGTTCCATAAGTTATATTGGAGGTGTTTAATTAAATTAATATGACATAATAAAAAACTCTCTGATTAATTCATTTATTATTAGTCTATACCACAAAAGTTGTTAAAATTAAGTTCAAATTAAATAGGTTTTGGAATATGAAATGTTACATAACGTTTTCAATTTCTATTGAGATTTATATGAAGTTAAAGCCTCTTAATCATCATCAGTGTGCTAAAATTTTAGCACGCTTTATTACACACATTCTTTTACCTTAACCCATTAGCACCGAAATTATTTAAATTGTTTATTTTTAAAAATTTTTCACTCTAAATAGTCAAAAAGCATTTTATAAAGCTAAACCATGTGGATAAAAAATAATTTGAGTTTTACATTCAGAAATATTTTATGTTGCCATATGGCAACGCTAGGGGCTTTTAGTAGCTGATTTTATAAAAATACAATGTTTCCTGGAAGAAATACTAAAAACTCATCAGTATAATAAAACTTTTCAAAAAGTACCAAATATATATTTTTTGTAATTATAATTAGAAATAGTTTTATTGAGAATGAAAAGACTAGAAACAATCTATACATAATGCAACGTTACATTTCTTGCACATTGTTCTAATAATTGATTTGCATGTACTTCTAGCACATCTTCTTTTTTTATTTTCCTCTGTATGGCCAACAAAGTGATCAGTTCGGTCAAATCTTATGTTGTTGGATTTAAAGCTATCTGAAGCAGATTCTAAAGATACTGCCGCTCTTCCTGTCCTTTTTGGATGAACTTGGTACCTTTGTAAATAGGTATTGGCCACTTCTCTTTTGCAGCCCAATTGAGTTACCTTTTGTTGTCTTGATTTATTGCATATTATCCAACTGTTCTGCATCGTTACATCTATCATCCATGTAAATAATGGCCAGTACCATTTCTTGCCCCTAATTACTATGCGATAGCATCCAAGAATTTGATCCATTTGATCAGTACCCCCCATATATGTATTGTATTTTGCTATCAACTTTGGACGTGGAACAAATATGTTTATTTTCTGTTTTTGGGAGAACCTTTTTACCTACCCAATTTCTTGTGTGCCACAAGAAGAAGAGATCATTGTGATTACCGCATTATCAATTCATCTTACATATAAGAGACCATCCGTTTTCTCCATTGCTGTTTCAAAATATCACCGATCTTTCTTTGCAAATAATGCTTTGCTTTCAAGAGGATACTCGGCTGGAATCCTATTATCTCGAATTGTTCCAATCGACGAATATCCGCGAAATTTTAAAAAAGAAAATAGCGCCGGATTGGAAAACAAATTGTCCATATGGAAGTAATATTTATGTATTCTTTTTTCTAGTGGAAGCTCATCCAACATTATAAGTAATGGGCTAGCGACTTTACCAAACAAGGCGTCATAACCAGTATTGGATTTGGGACTCTTTCCCAGATAAAAATCGAAATTTACTAAATATCCATCTTTAGTATTGGTAGACCATGTTTTGTAGCCAAATATTATTGGCTTGCCGCGAATAAATTGTTTGCAGCCGTGTCGCCCGTAATACTTGACTATACTTATGTCATATGACAAATTTTGCTCAGGAATGAAATTTTGGATACATCGATTTTTTAACATTTCCATAACTGGTCTAATTTTCCATGCTTTATCAGCGTCATCAATTTTGGTATTATCGGCGCAGTGAATAAATCTGCAAATCTGCATCACGACGCATTGACTGAGCTGTGTTTTTCATGTCGTCACCGGAATTCCAGTAATGTCTTTTAGAAGGTAAATTATTATAATCACTCACAAATAAGATTGCGATAAAACAACGCATTTCATCAGTAGTTATTTTAGGATCAGGACGGTTCAAAAACAAAGAATATTTTGTTGTCTCCTTGATTAAATGTTCTATAATTTCTGTATCTATAAATTATTTAAAAATTTCGACTATTGACATTCCTTCATAACGTGAATAATTTACTTTAGGGAATGGCAGTAAATTTTCAATATCAAAATCTGCGCTATTTTCCCACCTTGGTTTGAAACTTTGTTTTTTACTGCGTCTGTCTTTGAACCAATTTTTAAATTTTTAGGCAGTTTATTTATTCGTAATACTTGATTCATAGCATCAGGTACGCTGTGCCGTGTATCGTAATTGATACCTATTCTTTCATTATTTAGCAGTCTGATTTCGGCATTC